>JXTB01000648.1:175693-188518 GCA_002914805.1 Parasponia andersonii
TTTTTTTTTTTTTTTTTCTGGCGGGGGAAGTGTTTCAGTTAAGTAAATTTTTAGTAGCCATATCAGCATATTTGTAGCTGTATAGTACATATTTATTATAAAATATAAAATCTAAAGCCTTGAGGACGAGCCTCTAATTTCTAACTAATGAAGGTTCGGTAGTTATTTATAAATTACCCAGATATTCCATTGTTATTTTCTTATTCGTAATATAAATAGACAAATTTACACATACATTTATTCATAATGGCTCTCTATAAACGGTTTTAATGTTCTTTCTTATCTTATGGGTTTTAAAGTGCCTTCATAAACAGGTGCGACACTGACTGTTGAGACTCTGGGTTGATAAAAATATAACATAGACTCAGCAAAGATTGGACATTAGCAGGTACGTTTTAGTTTCTTGAAAGCTTTCTTTTATGGTGAGTTTTTCAATTATTGTAGTTTCGCTTAACTTTCTACATTTCTGAATTACACCATTATAAAGGCATGCTTCAAGCTGCATATTGAAATTTCTATTTCCTTTTTGGCTTTGATCTTCTTTCGTTTACCATTTCTGCTTTGTATGTCTGCAGTTCCTATTTTCACATTCGAAGTCAAGATTTCAAGGTAAACTTGCTTCTCTTGTTTTGAAACTAGCTACGTAGTTAGCCAAATATCCGATCTCGGATGTGGGTGGATATTTTATTTTGGAGTTTCATGTTAACTTGTTCTTCTTTAGGCCTGCTTCTTTATCTGAGTCTAATCTTGTTTTCTCTCGATGTATTTTTTCTGTGTAGTTTCTTGCCGTTCTTGTTGTTATTTGCGGCTCTTCCCTCTCATCCCTTTTGAGATTTCTGGTACGTTTTGTTCACTTTCCTGGTTTTTAATCTCGTTTTGTTAATCGGTCGAGGCAAGAAGAACATAATCCATATATGACCAGACCTAGTAAACCATATCCTCTTTTTCTTCTCTCCAAGGAACGTAATCATTTCTCCTCGAGTCCAAAGATGGAAGAACGTGACCACCATAACCAAAACAACACGGGGAACAGGATTACGGAGCTGCCCCTTGGTGTGATCGAGAACATATTCCTTAGGTTGCCAGTAAAGTCTTTGATGATACTCAGTTGCGTGTGCAGGGAGTGGAATTCTTTGATTCAAAACAGAGTCTTCATTGAACAACATGTGCAACGAGCCACTCCTCGCCTTGTGAGGAATACTGATCTTGTCAGTCATCCAACTACAACTGCAAGGCCTTTCCGTTGTACTGTTCTGACTGGAGTTTACTGGGGATTTGCCACATGGTCCGTCCGTCAAAGCTTGGCAGTAAGGATATTGAGCGTCTCTGAAGGCTTGTTAGTAGAGCGGCATTTTTTTGGTGAGTTCCACCTGTATGTTGTCAGAAACCCGGCAACCTGCAAAGTAATTGCTCTGCCTCAACCACCTGGTGAGGTCCTTGGAATGTGGTTGAAGGTTTTTGCATCAACTGGCGACGCTAAATTGCTGTGTAAATATTCTGTCCCCATGCCTGGTAATCTACGTGAAGAAAACTATGCAGTTCTTGAAATCAGCAGAAATATAGACATAAGAAATATATGGAGACTCTTACCCAACAGGACAGGACAAACCTTGATGGTGTCAGTCGACCAAGAGAAAATGTATTTTATCATCCGTGTTTGGACTGCAGAAAACGGCTTCAATTTACGGATAAGTTGTTTTGATATAAGGACCGAGGAGACGGTCGTCGATTATTATTTCCCTCAAGGTGTCTTCCCCGATGTGTTGGAGCTTCTTCCGTTCTGGTGGGATAATTGTCTTGCTTTTGGTAATGTCACTGAGCAACAACTTCAAGTCCTGGTACTCGAGAAGCAAGGGAATCAGTACAACTGGATTAGAAAGGATCCCGTTCACTTGGGATTCTTAGCACATCTGATGTACAAATCATTTGTTCCTATCGAAGTTATATCTACTGACCTGTGGTATCACACTAAAGGAGTGTGCAAATACTGTTACAGTATGCAAACTTTAAGGTTTAAGGATTGTCGTCTTCTGGAAGATGGGAAAACGTTCGAGTATCGACCAAGTCTAATGAGTTTGGAAGGAATGGCGCCTGCCTTCCTCTGATATGTTTGAATGTTGGAGCTGCCAGGTGGAGTTTCAACTAGCTTCTACTTTCTCTATTTCTATAACTTTATGTTAGTGGTAATAGTCTAGCTCTAATAATAGACTTAGAATTTCGAACTACATTTTAAGTATTGAAGTTACCAAGTATTGTCTCATCTAGAATTTTCTATCTGTTTACAACTAGTATCCTTCATGTTAAACATCATGTCTTCTTTTCATCTTTTTTCTCCTTTGCTGTGGGATTTTTAAGATTCTTGCTAGTTCTTTCTAATAATAAGTTTAGAACTTCGAACTATTTTGTATGGTTGTGTGGCATCCTCTGTTGGCCAAATCCAAAATGATTACTTTCTGCATTTCGTTCATGATATATTGTTCAGTTTGTTGCTTAGGTGCTTATAATTGAATAATTAGATTGATAATCATAATTTAACAAAAATTTCTATATTGATACGAACAATTAGGCAAGATCAACACTAGTCCCAAGTTATTGATCCAAAAGTGATTTTTGGAGTCCCAATAGTTAAAATGAGATGGTAAAAGCATGCTAGCGAGTCTGTTAGTATTGTCACTAATTATTAATTCATTTTCAATATTAATGAAATTGTCTATTATTTTTGGAGTCCCATAATATTTTAGATGAGCCTCGTATGATGAGTACAAGCAAAGAAAACTAACGAGTACTAAAAGAGCGAAAACAAAATAGAAAATGCTAAATATTTTGATAAGTTATCTTAACAAAATAACATGATAACATGATGTGACAACTTAGATGAGGAATAATTAGTGATTCATATACTAAATATTAATAAATGATGTGTCACATTATTCAAGTTATTTTTTTATGATAATTTATCAAGATGTGTATCACTATTCAAATGAAATTGTCATTCCTTTGAGAATATTTAGAAAAAATTCCTGTAAAATGGAGAAACCCTTTTTTTTTCGAAGCTATATCTGAAAACTTGTGGTTTCACTCTCTAGGAAGACATTGATATTGTTACGATCTGAAAACTGCCAAAAAAATAAGGAAAGGGGACAGAAGAAGAGAGACCTAGCAAAGTTTGAATATCGACGAAGTCTTAAAAAAGTTTGGAAAGAATGACGCTGGCGGATGGTGTTTAAATGTTAGAGCTGCCAAGCATGGTTTCATTTCTTTGCTAAGATTCTTTAAGAAAAGAACCGTGTGGGTTATTGATTAAGATTCATGCTACTACTTTCCAATAACAAGTTTTGAATTATATTATTGGTGCTTCTTCTATTGGCCAAAAGAATAGGAGTTTTATGTACATTTTGTCCTTGATAGTGTACAGTCCATTGGTAGGTGCTTATAATTGAATGATGAGATGAAGATTAATAATAGAATTAGCACAAATTCTAGATGTATGCAAACAAACTAGCCAAGACTGTACTAGTCCTTCAAAGTCGACAGTTGCTCAATCAAAAACACTGGTTCCCCTAAAAAAAATGAATTCCCAAAAGGTTACGGGAGATGGATAAGGTAGGCAAGCGAGTCTATACAAAGTCGTGGTCTTTTGGGAGAAAAAAATGAAGCACATCAGTCTTATTAAAAGGTAATTTAAAAAAAAGTTGCTTCTTATAGGTTTATCAAAGCAAAATAAAATAAACAGTTTGTGTCCCGTTCCTTGTTAGGATCATATAACAGACAATGTCTTCATACGTATGTGTACTATTAAGTAAGTTGTCCGTATGTTTCTCTTTTTTATTCTTTTCTTAAGTTGTTCTTATTTTAGGTCCTAATGTACAAATATTTAATCTAACGGGAGTCGCGTTGCGCACCCTTTTTTTTTTCAAAATGTTATTTCTTATAATAATTATCTAGAAAAAAACAAAGATCATGATTTTATGATTGGTGAGCGGTCTTCCCTTGATGTAGCAGCCCACAACCAAATCTATGACCCAAAGCTAAGGCCTAAAATTCTAAAACTCAATCAAATCTATGACCCAAAGTTAAGGCCCAAAATTCTAAAACTCAATCTAATGAACATTCCATTAGTTGGTAGAATGCTTTTGTGTATTAGGTATTGTAGACTTATTTATTTGAAATGTGTTAGATTATTTAGCTTGTTTATTTGAAGTGTGTTAGGTGAACAATTTGTTTATTTAAAGTATATTAGGTGAACAATTTAAGTATGTTTAGTTGATAGGTACTAGGTATATGGTTATAAGTTTTTTAGAATTTTATTGGATGGTTTAGATTAATCCTAAACTTATATAAATTGCCTTCATTTGCAAGAGTTGTAAGCATCCAATCTTCAATCAAATCTTAGTTTTCTCTTCTAAATTCTCTTTGAGAATTTTGCTTATTTCTTTTCTCGTTGTGAGAACGCAAGTTAGAGCGAAATCTAGCAACCCGCTGCGTCAATTGGTACCAGAGCCTACTTCTGTATCAGACAGAGCTTTCCTGTTATCGTCACCCTACACAATTTCCATCAAAAAAAAAAAGTCTCCTTATTTCATCATTACTTTCGTTATCTAATCCTTACCATCATCTTCCTATAACAATTATTTACCATACATATACATATAACCCTTCCATACACTATCTTTGTCTCTCCCAAAAAAAATGGGCGTATATCAAGGTTTCCTCCTTTGAGAACTTGCTTTATCCTTTAAGGTAATATATATATTTTTGTAAGCTTTATTTTTTTTATTGTTTAGATTTTTGAGAGTTCTATTTTTCTTTACTTTTAAAAGTTTGTACTATTTTCTTTCCTATAAAAGCAAACAAAAAAAGTAAAAAGTAAAAAAAAGTAAAAAAAAAGTAAAAAGTAAAAAAAAAGTAATTCTATTTTTCTTTACTTTTAAAAGTTTGAACTATCTTCTTTCCTATAAAAGCAAAAAAAAAAAAAAAAAAATGTCGGACGGAGAGTCTAGCCAACAAAATCCCGCTGTGGAAGAGTTCGCAACAAAGGAGTCTGTGGGTGCACTTGATAGAAGATTACAGAATCTAGAAACAATGCTTACGAATTTGACTCAACACTTTCTTGGGGGATGAAACAACAATTATGACCAACGAAGACGTGACGAAGTTGATCCTTTTGGAAATTTTAGACAACATCGAAATCAACTTTTCCAAGATGAAGATTCTAGTGAAGATGATGAAGGACCAACCATGCCCGAAAACAACCAAGGACCTCAGCAAAATGACTACCGTATGAAGATCGAGATTCCACAATTTAATGGTCTATTCGTAATTGAAGAATTCCTTGATTGGCTAGCTGAAGTAGAGAAGTTCTTTGAATATTAGGGTACACAAGAACACATGAAGGTCAAATTAGTGGTTTATCGACTCAAAGGAGGCGCGCTAGCTTGGTGGGATCAATTACAAATGACACGTATTCGGCAAAGGAGAAACGAATTTCACACTTGGTGGCGAATGAAACAATTGATGAGCGAGCACTTCCTACCTCTGATTACGAACAAGCACTTTTCAGTCGGTATCAACATTGCCAATAAGTATACCAGACAGTACAAGAATATGTAACCAAGTTTCACAAACTGGCTGCTCGAGTCGACATTCGCGAATCTGAAACTCAAAAGATTTCAAGATTCATTGATGGACTTCATACAAACATACAAGACAAGGTATTCAAACAATCTCATAATACTTTATCTAGAGCAATTCAACTCACTTTGAAAATTGAAACTCAACTCAACAAAAGGACAAATTGCAATCCAACAACTGCACAATCCTCTTCACTACTACAAAGATCTGATTTGAGCAAAGTGAAGGCCATGGCAAGATCACACGATGAAACAATAAGACTAACTCCTTCTCACACTCAACCAACTGCTCGACCACAAAGAGAAGTAGCCAACAACAACACTAACAACACTTATGCAGTCCCGAGAGGTAATAAATATTATCGTTGTGGATAAATAGACCACTATTCAAATCAATGTCGTCAGAATAGACCCGTCAATCTAACCACATATGATGACGACGTCGAAAGAGACGAGACGTATTTCGAGAATAAGGAGTATGTAGATGAAGTTGAACCTAAGGAAGTCATATATGGAGATGAAGGTATTTCCTTGGTGATAAGACGATTGATGTATACACCAAAGAAGAAAAAGGATATACAATGACAAAACATCTTCAAGACTCACTGTACAGTTAAACAACGAGTATGTGATCTTATCATTGATAGTGGGAGTAGCGAGAACATAGTATCAAAGACTATGGTGGACAAGTTACAACTGCCAACCCAACCATATACTGCGCTGTATCGCATTGGCTGGATCAAAGACGTTGGTGAAACAAAGGTGACACAATAATGTCGAGTTTTTTTCTCCATCGGTAAATACAAAGATGAGGTATTATGTGATGTTGTTGATATGGATGCTTGTCATATGTTGCTTGGTCGATCATGGCAATTTGATTTAAACACTATGCATAATTGCAAAGCTAACACACACAGCTTCCACAAGGATGATATGAAGATTACTCTGGCTCCTCTGAAGCTATAAAATTTCCAAACAGCCCCCCACCAGGACCAACCTTCTTTTTATACCTAAAGAGACATATACTCCTACCAATATTCATGTACAAGTTCAAACATTATTGTCTGAATTTGAAGACATCATTCCTGAAGAGTTACCCGCTGGCTTACCACCCCTACGAAATATTCAACACCAGATTGATCTTGTTCCTGGAGCAAGTCTACCGAGTTTACCGCACTACCGCATGAGTCCTAAGGAGTATGAGATCCTACAAATACAAGTCCAAGATCTCCTCAAGAAAGGGATGATTAGAGAAAGTATGAGCCATGTGGCTGTACCAGCACTCCTAACACCGAAGAAAGATGGAAGCTGGAGGATGTGCATTGATAGTCGAGCCATCAACAAGATTACGGTACGATATTAATTTCCTATCCCACGATTGGATGACATGCTTGATAGATTGGGAGGATCAAAGCTCTTTTCCAAGATTGATTTACGGAGCGGATACCATCAGATTCGTATTCATCTTGGAGATGAATGGAAGACTGCATTCAAAACACATGAAGGACTAAACGAGTGGCTAGATATGTCGTTCGGTCTATCCAATGCCNATCTACAACACTTGACCGAAGTTTTTAATACACTTTGTAAGAATCAGTTGTATGTCAACTTGAAGAAATGTAGCTTCATAACTGACAGTTAGTCTTCTTGGGCTTTGTTATAAGTTCTGATGGAATCAAATTCGATCAAGATAAAGTAAAGGCTATTCGAAAATGGCCAATACCGAAGACCATTATAGAAGTTCGGAGTTTTCATGGTCTTGCAACGTTCTATAGACGATTATGAGAAATTTCAGCTCTATAGCCGCACAACTCACCGATTGTTTGAAGCAAAAGCAATTCCTTTAGACAGAAGAAGCAGAACAGAGTTTTGCAATCTTGAAGGAAAAACTCACAAATGCACCCGTCCTTGCACTTCCTGGCTTTGACAAAATTTTTGAAGTCGACTGTGATGCTTTTGGCGTAGGAGTTGGAGCTGTTCTATCCTAAGATTTGAAGCCAATAGTTTTCTTTAGTAAAAAGCTCAGCAAAGCCAGAAAGAAATGGTCAACATACGAACAAGAATTATATGCAATTGTTCGTACATTACAACAATGGGAGCCGTATCTAGTGCAGAAGGAATTCATCCTCAATACGGATCATCAAGCTCTTAAGTACCTCAACAACTCTTCCAAACCAAATCGAATGTATGCTCGATGGATTTTCTACATCCAAAAGTTTACTTTCTCTCTCAAGTATAAGTCAGGACAATTAAACAAGGTTGCTGATGCATTGAGTTGTCGAGTTATGTTACTAACTACCGTTCAAAATAATATAATCGGTTTTGATTATTTGAAAGACTTATACGCTGATGATGAAGATTTCAAGGAAGAATGGGAGAAATACATTAATGGAGTTGCAAACAAATATCAAATACATGATGGTTTTCTATTCTTTGAAAATCGTTTATGTATTCCATGAGGATCGCTCAGAGAATACATCATTCAGGAACTACACGCAGGAGGGTTAGGAGGACATATGGGACGAGACAAACCTGTTTCATTAGTGGAAGCTCGATACTTTTGGCCACATCTTAAGCGTGATGTCGAGAAGTTTGTCAAGCATTGTTATATATGCCATACTGTAAAGGAACAAGCTCAAAACATTGGGTTGTACATACCACTTCCTATTCCTGATGTGCCTTGGGAAGATTTGTCCATGGATTTCATCTTAGGACTACCGCGAACACAAAAAGTTTTGGATTCTATTTTTGTTGTGGTAGATCGTTTTTCAAAAATGGCTCATTTTATTCCCTGCAAGAAAACTTCAGATGCTACTCATATTGCTCAATTGTTCTTTCGAAAGATTGTTCGTCTGCATGTGTTACTAAGGACAATAGTCTCTGATCGCGGTAGTAAATTCTTCAGTCATTTTTAGCGCACTTTGTGGAAGAGACTTGATACCACCTTGTAATTTAGTAGCACTTGTCATCCCCAAACAGATGGGTAAACTGAAGTCACTAATTGCACACTGGGCAACATTTTACAGTGCTTGATTAAAGAAAACCCAAGATAATGGGAGAATGTTCTACCACAAGCTGAGTTTGCTTACAACAATATGCCAAATCGCTGCAGAGGTAAATCTCCATTTGAAGTTGTTTATATTCATCCTCCATTGCATACTCTCGACTTGGTACCTTTATCAAAACTTCCAGGGATGAGCATTATTGTCGATCATTTGATTAATAAGGCGATCAATATCCATGAAGAAGTGAAAAGAAAGTTAGAAGAGTCCACTGCAAAATACAAGGCTAATGCTGACAAGCACAGAAGATTCAAGACTTTCAAAGAGGGTGATTTTGTAGTGGTTCATTTACGTAAAGAAAGACTTCCAACAGGAGAATACAATAAACTTAAGCAGAAGAAAATTGGTCTTTTTGTATTATTCAAAAGATTAATGATAAAGCATATGTCATTGATCTACTAGATAGTTACACAATTTCTAAGACCTTCAATATTCAAGACATGTACGAGCACCATGGATCGGAAGTCATACCTTGAGCAACTCAAGGACGAGTTTTTTTTTCAAGAGGGGGAGAACTGATGTAGCAGCCCACAACCAAATCCATGACCTAAAGCTAGGGCCCGAAATTCCAAAACCCAATCTAATGAACATTCCATTGGTTGATAGAATGCTTTTGTGTATTAGGTATTGTAGACTTATTTATTTGAAATGTGTTAGATTATTTAGCTTGTTTATTTGAAGTGTGTTAGGTGAACAATTTGTTTATTTGAAGTATATTAGGTGAACAATTTAAGTATGTTTGGTTGGTAGGTGCTAGGTGTATGGTTGTAAGTTTTTTAGAATTATTTTATTGGATGGTTTAGATTAATCCTAAACTTTTATAAATTGCCTTCATTTGCAAGAGTTGTAAGCATCCAATCTTCAATCAAATCTTAGTTTTCTCTTTTAAATTTTCTTTGAGAATTTTGCTTATTTCTTTTCTTATTGTGAGAATGCAAGTTAGAACGAAATCTAGTGACCTGCTGCGTCATCCCTCCTGACATTACAAAAACAGGATCGGTATTCTATTATCCGTCTAAAATGCCCATATAAGTTGACGTTATATTGAACAAATCTGTTACAAGGCGTACTAAATCAAAGTACGTTTGAGTTTTTACAAGGCGTTCTTTTTTGGTGAGTTTCTGCCATATTTCAATTGATGATGCTTCTGCATTATTAGCTATAATCGTTATTATATATGATAACATACGTCTAAAACATGTTTAAAATTGCATAGTGAAATTTTGGGATTTAATCTTTTCATTTTTTCACCGTATCTTCTAAGGTTAGCAAGTAAAAGTTTGAGTCTAGAAGGATTCAAGTTAAGCTTTGCTCGTTCTTGTTTGTTTCAATAATTAGAATTCTTATTTTGGATTCTGTTGTCTCTTTTCTTTTGGTTGCGGGGTCTAAAACTTGTTCAGTTTCTATCTACTTTGCTGTGTAGTTTCTTGCTGTTCTTATTGGCGGTTCGCTGTTCTTGCTGTCGATTCTTGCTTGGCTATCTGGTACGCTTTTGTTCATCTTACCTTGAACTTCTCAATCTTATTTTAGTATTCTATGGAAACAAAATAAACTCAAACCATTCTTTTATTATTATTATTTTTTTTTTTTGAACTTCTCTTGAATGAAAGTGATTTCTGGTCAAGTTCAAATATGTCGAAACGATTTAAGTACGTCCACCATAACCAAGACCACGTCTCGAATCAGCTCCAATTGGACACTCCAGAGCTTCCCCTTGACATGATCACTGAGATACTGAGTTGGATGCCTGTGAATTCTTTGCTGAGATCCAAGTGCGTTTCCAAGGAGTGGCTTTCTTTGACCCAAGACCACTGTTCCGTTTCAATCCATATGCGCTGATCCACAGCCACTCCTCTGTCTCTGAATGATGAAGCAGACCTGATTTTTGATGACGAGAGATTTCCTATAATCGATTCTTTCTCTGGCTTGCTGTTGAAGCAGAACATCGAAACTCATAAGTACCATCTCTGCAACCCGGCCACCCGCCAAATGCTTCAATTGCCGGATCCTAATCATGGTGTGCTGTGTATGCCAGATTCAAATCTTGGTATCTTCTTTACTCTTGAATGCTTACAACTCGTGCACTCATGAATGCAATCTACTTGGTTATCTTTCAATCTACTTGGTTCTCTAGTTTCTTATTCATCATCTATGTTATTTTGGTTGCTTCTTCAACGGAGTCTAAATTTTTTTTTGTTTCTATCTACTTTGCTCTATAGTTTCTTGCTGTTCTTGTTGGTGGTTCGATGTTCTTGCTTGTCCATTCTTGTTTGGCTATCTGGTACGTTTTTCGTTCATCTTACCTTGTTCTCAATCTTGTTTTAGTATTCGATCAAGACAAAATAAACTCAAACCATTCTTTTTTTTTTTGAACTTCTCTTCAAGGAAAGTGATTTCTCCTCAAGGTACAATATGAGGAAAAAATTTAAATTAAAGTTGTGTTTAAGTGATTTTGTGTTTAGAACCTCTTACTGTATTTCACCGTTAAAGATGTGGTGCATCTTCATCTTGAATTTATAAATCAAATTGTTGCTTTCATCATGGCGTCTTTTTGTGAAGAGTTATATGCTAATGTAGTAGCCTGTAGATGAGTATTGAGATTAAGAAGCTTAGAGAGTACTTTGTTAGGAGATCGGCTTTGTGGAAGCGATAACACACAGCTAAAATACAAGTTAAGAAAATTTGGGTAAAATGAAAAAATAAAGCACACAAAAGAATTAATGTGGTTCACTCAACTTAGGCTACGTCCACGGATAAGACTGTGAAGAATTTAACTATGAAAGGAGATTACAACAAAGAGAGAATAAATCAACCTCTCTCTCTTGAAATAGGAGAAAACACTCACTCTAAACAATTTTAGAGAAAACAAGTGGACACTAAGAGAAATTCCTAGGCTTGAATTCTCTCTTAGAAAGAAAGAGGATTTAGAATGGGATACTAAACAAGAGATGAGGCTCTCCGTTTTTATAAAACTTGAAAGGTGGTGTGAACACCATATTTTTCTATTACTATTACGGCTGCTCTTTTCACTATTACTATTACGGCTGCCCTTTTTACTATTCCTATTGTGGCTGTCTTTTCTTATTATTCCTATTGCGGCTTCCCTTTTTACTATTCCTATTGTGGCTGCCTTTTCACTGTTCTTATTGTGGCTGGTTGGTGAGCTGCAATTGTTGATTTGTTCAATATTCTCCCACTTGAAGACTTGATTTTAATCATGTCTTCACACTTAATAAATCTCTCATTTCTTCCCTTATCAATTTTTCATACTGCTTATATTTCTGCTAGGTCATATAAGGATCTACACCATTGGAACTTGTCAGTGTTGATTGGTTTGGTTAAAGCATCTACTAGGTTCTCCTTTGTGTGAATCTTCTTTATGTCCACACTTCCATCTTCTACTACTTCTCGAACAAAGTGATATTGAATGCCAATGTGTTTTGTCCTGGAATGAAAGGCTGGATTCCTTGCAATGTGCAAGTCACTCTGACTGTCAAAAAATAGAGGAATCTTTTTTTGTTTGTGCCCGAGCTCCTCTAATAACCTTTGAATCTAAATAGCTTCTTTACAAGCTTGTGTAGTTGCCATGTATTCTGCTTCTGTTTTAGATAAAGTCACAATAGTTTGCAGTTTTGAAACCCAGCTTATAGCTCATTCTGGAAGAGTAAACACATAGTCTGTAGTAGATTTCCGTTTGTCAAGATCACCCGCAAAATCTGAATCAACATATCCTCTGACAGTAAATTCTGATCCTCCGTAATGCAGCATCTAAGGTTCCTTTGATGTATCTTAGAATTCCCTTCACAGTATTCCAATGCTCTCCACCAGGATTCGCCATATATCGACTAATCGCTCCCACTGTTTGTGCAATGTCTGGTCTTATACATATCATAGTGAAAATCAGGCTTCCCACTGCTGATGCATACAGTACTCGAGACATCTCCATCCTCTCTGCCTCATTGCTAGGACACATCCCAGAGAATAACTTGAAGTTAACAGGAAGTGAGATAGAAATTGGCTTACAATATTGCATATTGAAGCAGTGCAAGATTTTCTTCAAATAATTCTTCTGAGAAAGCCAAATCTTCTTGTTACCTCTGTCTCGGTGAATTTGTATCTATAGAATCTTGTTT
>JXTB01000649.1:2966-25213 GCA_002914805.1 Parasponia andersonii
AGGTGTAGGCAATTCGGTTGCCCCTCCAGGTTTGGTAGGCGACACATGGGTGTCCCCTCCGGGTATGGGCTTAGGTATCAGGCAGGCTGTTAGGTACATTTAGTACCATCATCCTGGATTTCTACAGATGAGAGGATGTGAGCTCATGGATATGGGTTGATTTGTGTCATGTACATATGGAGTGATGGTTTTTATTACACTGTTATATATGTATTGGCTCCCGGTTTGGATTATATATATACGTGTGTGTATGTTTTGGATTTGAACTAACCATGCAGGAGATTCCCATCACTGAACTGTTTTTCCCCGAGGTAACTATTTTCCTACTGGGCATTGTATGCTCACCCCCCTTACCTTCCTCATCAGGTGGTGTCCAGTGCGATCTTAGTGATCAAGAGGAGTAAGAGGTCATCCTGATTGCAGTTCGCCTCTTGGAAATGCTAGGAGTTTGTTGTCATAGTCTTTGGACTATTTGGATTTTTTGTGTTAGCATTGAACCAAGATTACTGCTTTCAAATTTGTCTGTAAACTTACGCATGCCATTCTGGTATTGGACATCTGTTGTGAATGATGATGATGCGGGATTTGGTTTCTTTTTAATTAATTTTATGTTTTTAAGTAATTGTTCAATTTATGTTTGGTGGTGTATACGAACTGTGGGAGTGGTTCACGGGATGGAATTCCGAATATTTTATTTAAATGGATTGTTTTTATAAAAACTAGAACTTTTGACACTTTTCAAATAAATTAAGGAATTTCTCACCTTGTGAAATTCCCCTTCTGCCACTAGCCCGGGTTTTGGGTCGTGACAATTGGTGTTGTGTTCTTCCTGTACCCTAGACCTCTCATCTCTTTATTATCCAGTCCTACCTCTTTCTACCTCAAGATCAACAGATAGTATGCGGCTTTAGTTAGGATGAGAAGTATGGTGCGTTTTGACATGATAGGAAGATCGTCCTACGCCAATGATTAAACAGTGGTCGAACAAAAGGAAAGACAAGAGAGACTTTATTAATTTAGGTCTGTTTAAATCTTTTGTATTTTTGTCGCTCTTTTGTTCAGAATATTTTTGGGGAATCAAGTTAGGGAGTTTAATCCTTTTATCTTTCTTTCCACTGTATTTAATTAGGGTTTCTTTCCCATATGATCAGTGCAACTCAAGAAGGACTTGACAGTGTTAATTCTTTAAGGCCCCGTTAGAGGGTTTTAAGGAATGGTTTCTACTTCCTACCCAGTATGTATGATCCATCTTTTCGTAAGGGCCACCTCTACTTAATTAAACAATGACGTCTATATTATTGTGATATCTTACTCTTAAAAGAATGCTTTAGAGGAGTCAAAACTTGTACTTAAAAAAATGTTCTTTGTGTATAAGTGTGTGTGTATAGATATATATACACAATTTCTTACAGGCTCAGATTATAAATGACAAATTTAGAGCTTTTGATTGTTGATTTAGGACAAAAGTCTCTGATTAATTTTGAATGGATGGTGGATGAAATATTGAAGATCTATATTGTAGTTCTCTGCGATTTTATTTTTCCGAAAGATCCGATCGATCCTACATTTGTTTCTTTAGCCTAGCCTTTTAATGTCAAGTTCTACAAAGCATTAGATTAATAACATAATTAATTAATCCTGTGAATAGAGAAAGGCGATGTGACGACAGATAGTGTAAGAAGAGGCGCTAGGGTAGCACTTCAAATTAAATCATCAAAAACTAATTAACGTCAATATGAACTGTATGGTTGACATATTATATTAAAAATAGACAAATCTAAAACAAATATATACAAGCACAATCATAAATAAAGGAGAGACTTATTCAAAATGCATATAGTTTAGAAATAAAAAAAACGGTAAATAATTTGAGAGGGTGTGAGACCACAGCCTATTTTAATTTGATAAACGACGGAATATTTTTCTTATCAATTCATAACCAAGTTTTGGTGTCCTCTTTTTACTTTTATAAAACAACGAATTTTAAATATTATATGCTGAAGCCTGAAAGCAATACCATAGATAAAAAGTACAGGTGAAAACCATCTCAATTGTTAGCAGTCTTTGAATTGATTGCGTACGTGGCTTTAGTAGAAAATTAAAATCTCATTTTTCAGAAACTAATCCGAAAAAATGATACATTTCATAATTGTATTTCACAAGATATATATTATAACTACGCCATATATAAGTAATAATTTTGCAAATTTTATAAATAGCAGTTCCAAAATCTAAAATTTTGACAACAACAGCTAATTAAATATAATTATATTGTTAAGGTAAAAATATGCCCCGTTCTATTGAGCATAAATACTTCTTATACAGTCATATGCATATGTCTAGAGAGCTAGTCATAGTACACATTAAACCACGAAATGAAGAATAAAAAAGATGCTACTTTATATATTTGTATATATATGTTTGTATCTTCCTCAATTTACTTTGTGAAATTTATGGATCAATATATTGTTGTCTTAGAGCATTTCTAATGTAATACTTGTGCTAGTGCGATAGTTTAGTTTATAGCATAACAATTTTCCTCCAATAAGGAGCTATCTTTTGTGCCAAAATACACGCTAAATTTAGTATTGAGCTAACCTTGATTTTATTGTCATATTTATAATACTTAGTTAGTAGCTTACCCTGATTCAAACATGGAGGAGAGTGTCAGAGCGCTTAGGAGCGTGCTTAAATGAGATACATGTTAGATTATTTCTTAAGAGACTATCTAAGGATATATAAGTCTAACAAATAAACGGTGCTCTCATTAATCTTGGAAAGTGCATGTGAAGAGATTAAGTGCTAGATTTTAATGTACTTTATAGCAAAGCAAGAGGTGTTAGATATATATAATGGATTGTTAAATCAAATATAATTCTAGAATTTATTATACCAAATTGTCAGAAAAAGATTTGTTGAGAAACTAAGACAAATCTGAATCCATAGCTAACGACGATGAACACCGTAGCGGAAGTGTTAAATTGAGAGCCAAAGGGTTAGAGGCCTTCCACAGCCAGAATACTCTATGTATGCTCAATGAGTTCTTTCTCTATTGATGGAGGCAGAGGAGAATAGCATACATTCTATTTGGCTTGGGGACTAAAACCCTAATAGTTATGTCCTTATATACTAATAGCCAATAGTTATGTCCTTATATACTTATTGATCCAGTATTGGGTAACCACACATTACAGAGTCCATTCTTAATTGGTAATTTCATGAGCCCATAATTAGATTATTTAATTTGTCCCACTTAATTAGAAAATCCTTCATATATAATTATTGTAAAACCTTATGGCCCATAATTGGGTCAAACGTGTATAACCCAACAATCTCCCACTTAGGCTACATGAGTTTTCCTAAGATAATTATATAATAAAAACTTGAGTGTGCACTTTAATATTGTCTGTTAAGAAATTACTCCTTAAAACAATCTAAATTATCTTGTATATCAACATGAAACTAAAACGGCCTCCATTGCACTTAGGTAGGTAACTAAACTCATCAATGATTACTAAATCAATACACACAATGACATATATCAAGTATGGATGTATGACATAAAAATTACACGAAAAGTGATCTTATATGCCAATTTCCATCTGGTCCTATTTTAAACTGAAATAAGATCAACTTTAGTCTTTTCTCTTAATATATTACCGCAAACTTTATGCTTAAATTGTAGTAGGAAAGAAAATAATGTGATAAATATCATATTTGAATTTAGAGTTTACAAAAAAATCCATCGACCATATTCTGTGGAAATTAAATAAGGAATAAGTATGACTAATGAACATCTGGACTAAACTACAAACTCCTACTAAAGCTGCACATCTTTAAAATATAATACTATTATGAGTAATATACTCATAAAAGTGCCTTAGGCAATAAACCTTTGGTGAGTAGCCACTATTATGGAGTTTAAACTTACATGTTTCTTAGACACTTGTCAACTCCGAATATTGTATTTTAACAACAGATAACTTAAAGTCTATGTACTTTGACTTCAAGAATTTCTGTTATTATTAGAATACATCAATATGGCTTAACTATCACAATAATTCCTTAGTGGTCTTTTAAAACTATCAACCACAGCTTCCATCCTGGTGATAAAATTCCGAAGTTATATTCCATAAATTGATACTTTATAACAAGATATATATATATATATATATATATATATANCAATCCAATAGGTATTTTTTTTCTTTACCTATGGGTAGGTATTTTTTTTTTAGCCGTTGGATCACCATTAGATGGTGATCCAATGGCTATAATGAAGTGCATAAAAAGACGTGCATCAATGCTCTTTCTCTTTCTTACTTTTTATAATAAAAAAATGTACATGCTAAGTTTTTATTGGCCAAATTGATACCTATCCATAGGTAAAAAAAAAAAATACCTGCTGGATTGGTGCCTATATATATATATATATATACTTTGCTCTGTAGTGAAAAAACTGTGAGTATTTAGTTAACACTCTTCCAAATAGCTCCTCTATTTAGTAAATATATATATAACTATAAGTGGATCTTTAATTATACATACATCCAACAAAATTAGAATCGAAATACCCAATGATTTCTTAAATTTCTCTGATTTTGGATAAATAAGTATATAAACTAATGTTCTCTCTAAATTCCATATAACCCATTTTGTTGTGACTTAATGATCTACATGAGGGTTATTAATATCTGCCTCAAAATTCTGAATATATATAAGATTTTCCACTGCCATTGCATAAGAGAATTTCTGTATTTTCTTAATTTCAATATCATTATGGGCACTGATTGAGATTGAATTTATCACCCTTAGCTAATGGGCGTATCTCCTAAAATATAATCCTTATCGATATAGATCTTTTGTGATATCCTAAAAGACACATCAGGAATGATCTCAATGTATCTATATTCCTTAGCATAAAAGAGATATTCTCAAGATCTTTTACATCAATATCCTTTAATAGAAATTTCTTGATTTCGTACAACAAGCGTATATCATTGCTAGCCAAAAGTATGTCATTGATATACAAAATCAGGAAGATAAACTTGCTCCTATTGAAGTTGTGATATATAAGACTATCAACTAAATTTTCCTTAAAATCAAATGAGAAAATAACTAGATGAAATCTATAATATCTTAATGGAAAACTGTAGTTTTTAAATTCACCTAATGTAACTCTAGAATATGATGAGCTACTAGTACCAAAATTATTCTGAAGAAGTCTTTCATTAAAACTGGAAAGAAAATCTCTTTATGAATAATACTTTCCTTTGGAGTGAAATCATTGGAACTAGACGAACCTAAATGTCGACAAGATCTTAAAATGCTATTGTCCTTCATGGATTTCATCTCGTTCTTTATGGCATCAATCTACTTTGAAAGTTAGAACATTGTTTTAGCTTGAGTGAAAATAATTAGATCATTATCTACTCCCATATCAAACACATGTTCTTGGAGATTAATAACATAAATATTCGAAGTTGTACATCTCTTTTTCCTTAGTGGATTTCCTTCATGGCACTTTCTCTTGAGGTTGTTGAGTTTGCTCTTTTAGAAGTTACTGAATATTGTCTTGATCCGAATTTGTATCTTGGATAATGTCAGATATAAAAGCTTGAAACTTGAACATTTTCAATTGCAACTGAAGGAAGAGAAATGAATTCCTTCTCAAAGACAATATTCTTAACCTTTTCTCCCCCAAACTTAACATCCTTAAGGAATATAGATTTTCCCATTTTGAAAAGGATTTATAAGAGATATCATAAAAATGAATCTTTTTAACTTTTTAAAGTACCGAATGAAATAGTAACTAAAATTCTTAAGTCCAATTACTTTCAAAGTGGCCTGTATGGCCTAATCTTAATTGGACAACCATAGACATACAAATACTTAATGCTAGGCTTCTTGCCTATCCATAGTGTATATAGGTCTTAGCTACATCTTTAGTGGAAGATTTGTTTAGTATATAAACTGCAGTTCTTAGGTTCCTTTGCTAGAGTGATTTAGGTAAAGAAAAATTATTAACCACACTTCTTACTAGGTCCTTAAGTTTGTTTTATTATCACTGAATAATACTATTTATACTAGGTTTTTCTAGTATTTCATATTATCAGATGATTCTGTATGTCTTTAGGAACTAAGTGAAGGGCTCTGGATTTTATTAACTTTATCCATCTTACCTATCATAGTATGCACTATGATTAGATTTGACAACTTTAATTTCCTAGCTCAGTTGAATTTCAACTTGGGCATTGAAAAAGCTTAGACACATCCAGAAATTGAAACTTCTCATGAACTAAAATAGGTACTCTTAATAAGAATAATTGTCTATAAACATAATGTAATATTACTGGCTATTCCAGATAATTATATGGAATGGTTTATATGTATCAGTATAAATTAGCTCTAAGACGTCAAAACTCTTGTTGATACTTGATTTCTTTATATTTGTCTGTATTCCTTAATGTATTTAACACAGATTTTAAAGTCCGTTAAGTTAAGTAAGTTAGGAATTTTATCTGATATAAGACTATTAATTCTTTATTAAGAGATATATAAAAAAAAGCTCATGTCATTCCATAGAGAATTTCTTTTCATTGATTTGTACTTTCATACCATATTTCTTAATTTATAAGATTAACTTAATGACATAATTATTTTAAATATATAAGATTATTAATCAAAAAACTAGTAGCAAGTAATTTGAATCTCGAAAGAAACTAAATTTAGCTATTTTCAAATGGGCAAAGATGACTATATTTGTTCATATCAATAATAGAATACTTTAAAAGTATCTTTCAAATCCAAAATTTAACCAATCTCTAATTGTAATCTAAATAACCTTATATAGCCTCTATTGAAGTTGCGTTGACATTGCCCAAATAGATGAATCTTTCATCTTTAATTTATAACTAGCTTCACAAATATTCTTGTATGAACACACTTATATGAATAGTAGGATCCGTATCTATTTACTAAATATATTTGGGTACAAGAGCTAAATTAACTTTATGACAAATAAAGTTGAGAAGCATACCCTTCTTTATATGCCAAAAAGTATAATTAAGACAATTAATCTTATACATCCAGCTCTTTAGCAAAAGAAACAGACAAATTTCTTATTTTGTTTTGTTTTGTTTTGCACTTCATGCTATAAAGATATAACTGTAGCTTCCTTATCCTAATTCCTTTTCTTTATTTTATCTTATCTTGAGAAGTATATGCTAAGTGAACACTTTTAATCTTTTCTCACTTCAACCTATCTTCTTCTTGCACACTATAAGACATGATCTCAAAAGAGATCATTTGTACTTAAGGGTGTTGTAACTTTGCTTAATTAATTTGTGCAAGAAGAGAGATAGAGACCGAATGCACACATAAGCTTTTCAACTACTCTAACTTAAGTACCTTTAGTTTGGAAGCGAGATTAGACATCTCTATAATATACTCCCTTATGTTCCCTTGATCTTTATACTGAGTTGAAATGAGGCTAAAAAAATGATACTCATTTCGACTTTTTTGTTTTCAATAAAATGATCAGTAATATTTTTAAAGAACTACTTAGCGTTTACCTCCTTAGATTTAGTACCCCTTATAGTTTCTATAATGGAGTGTTGCATGACCATGAGACTTACTCAACAAGAACGAATTTACTACTCAAAATTCTTCTTTACCAACTGAAGAACTTTAAACTGTAAGGGTAGTAGGATATACTATCTGGAGCACAAAGTTAAGGCTAATGCAACTGAGCACATTATGCTTATTCCATTTTTTAAAGTTTGTGTTATTAAAAACAAATATTAGACTTAATATTGGTAGATACATATTAAACAAAAACTGAACATAGAACAAAAAATAGAAAATAACAACTCACATTAAAAATATGTCATAAACTAAGCATATAAAATAATAAGATATATTAGCATGACATATATCAAATAAACATATAAGGTGGGCTTCCATAATAAGATACCCAGAGCAACATCAATAAGTTTTCCTTTGGGTCGACTTATCAACTTGTAAGTGATACTCCTCAATGCAGTAATCAAATATTGACAGTAAATCCAGTCAGATAATAAATTTTCCTTTGGGCTGATTTGTTGTCCATATAGAAGCTTAATAACTATCACATATCTATTACCGTAGGTGTGTTCATTATTCGGCCAAATAATCACATTCCCTTGTGCCGATAATTATTTGCATGAACAATAAATATTCAATCATTTAAATATTTCAAAATAAATAAATCTACACAATAGATGTTATTTTGGCAACATGTTGTTTCAATCTATCTACTTCAAAATATTTAAACACATAGTGCAAAGAAAATAATAACTAAAGTGGCCAAAATATTAAACTGAAAATTTCAATGCATAAATATTAATAGATGACTGACTAAGTTTGAAGCACTTTTATCAAATCTCAAAGCCAAATAGAGTTTTCAATGGATAAAGTATGGGTCGTACTGAAGCTGAGTTGAGAAAATAAAATTAATTGGTTAAGTTTTAAGTTAGAGCTCCTCGAATTGAGTCGAAAATGACTCAATTCTACCTAAAACTAAGACCATGTACCTTAGTTAGGTCAAAATTTGATCTAAAAAAAAATTTCTCTTCCCAAGTGATAGCACTGCAAGTGGCACCATGCTGTCACCGCGGCTTGATGGTGGCACTATAGTACCACTGTCATGGCGTCGCAGTGCCATCGCATCTTGAGTGTGGTACTGCAGTGCCATTGATTGGCGCCAACTTCTTGTGCTTGGCGTTGTAGTGCCAGATTTTGTCCTTCCAGGTTCCTTCATGAGAACGGTCATTTGTTTCTTTTCCTTGGTGTAGACAGCACCGGGGTTCATTAGTCTCGTCAAGATGGCTCCCAACGGATGAGGGGAGGTCCGTGTGCTAGCACAGGTAACCCTTGTCACTTGTGCCCAAGTATAGCAGGTGTTAATCTCAGTATATTCCTGGCATGTGCTAGCACGAGACACCCGCATCACTTGTTCCTATGTATAGTAGTGTTAATTACTTGATTTTAAAATTGGGAAACTCAAACTTAATGTGATTTTTCACCTTAATCTGTAATTTTATAATCCAAAACTCAGAATTCAACCCTTAAATACTCAATATCTCAACAAAACCATGAAAAATTCATCAATCATACATATTATATCTAAATCCTAGAAATCTAAATAGGTAAAGATATCACAAAATAGAGACGTGCATGATTATCCTAAGCAATTTAACATGGTTTCCTACTCTTGATACCACTTCTTAGATTTACATCATGGATTGTTAAATTAAATATAATCTTAGAATCTATCATGCTAAATTGTCAGAAAAAGTTTTGTTGAGAAACTGAGACAAACCTGAATCCATAGCCAAAGACGATAAACACCATAGTGGAAATATTAAATTGAGAGCTAGAGGGTTCGAGACTTTCCACAGTCAGAATACTTTATGTATGCTCAATGGGTTCTCTCTTTGTTGATGGAGGCAGAGGAGAAGAATATACGTTCTGTTTGATTTGGGGACTAAAAATCTAATAATTATGTCCTTATATACTGATAGTCAATAGAGACCCTATCAATCCTTATTGGTCCAGTATTAGGTAATCACACATTACAGAGTCTATTCTTAATTTATAATTAGATCAGTTAAGTGATCCTACTTAATTAGACAACTCTTCATATATAATTGTTATAAAACCCCGTGGCCCATAATTGGCTCAAACGTGTATAACCCAACAAGAGGGTGTATAAGCTTTGTACGTCAGGTAATTCAGTGTCTTAGACTTGTCTGCGTAGCATATTTCAAGAGAAACAAATAAGTGAATATAAAATGCTTTAATTTAGTCTTGTGAAATCAGTAGGAAGTCTGAGATGTCATCTAATACTTGTTACCAATTATGAGAAGCTTTTATATATTGAAAGCTTTCTTGCATGGACGTCTGATTTAGGGATTATAAAACCAGATAAAGTTTTAGTCATGAAACAGAATAATTAAAATAAGTGGATAGTAAATAGCCTTGGATATTTGATTAAGTAACCACCTTTAATTTATTGGATTCACATGAAGGGTATTTTGGTCATTTATGTATATATTTAAAAATATATCGATTGCATGACTGTCTGCGTGCCATTTATAAATATCGATTCGTAGTTGAAGTATTCTTTTCCTGACGCGTAGTTGGTTATCGACGCAATGACCTCATCATTTGGCTCAACAAGTTAGGTGGTTTCAATTTGTAAGTTAAAAACCAATAGTGAATTTGGCCTTAAGGATGGCTTCAATGTACCTAACAACTACCATGTATTGGTCCTAGAGCAGCTTTTTTGTTTAAGTATATTTCTCTTCGAAATTAATCTTATTCGTTTAGTGAACCTTTCTATTTATTGAATATTACTAAGTGTGGAATATGATAGATATGACAGTGGAACTCATTAATTTTATTTTATTGAAATATATTACATAAAGTACAGTAAATAGATAAAGTTTGAATTAAACTTGAAATAATTCCAAAGGTATTATGACAAATAATAAAAATATAGTTCTATTTGAATAATAGAATTCTTTTTGTACAAATATTACGTAGAGATTCAATTCCATTAATTGAAGAAATTTGTTTTGAGTTGACAAAATCGTGTGACTGAATCAGTTCACAAATGAGACTATATCCTGATAATATGTATATATATCATGACTATATATCTTGTTCCAAATACAAACTTTGGGAAGGAAAGTGTTTTAGGCAAGAAAACTATCATTTATTATGTCTTCATATATTTGAGAAATTAGAGATAGTAGACCTTCGAAAGTTCCTTCCAGTAAAAGGCATACTTTTTAATTCGGAGAAAATAGTGAGGTTTTCTTTTTTTCTTCCTCTTTATTTACGGGTTTGAATAAGAGATACCAGCTGATCAATTGCTTGTGCAATTGGATAGCAACATTAATTATTATTAACAGTCGAATACACTATAATCGATCCTAAAATAATAATTTAAACACTACATTAGTTTGTAAAAATTAATTAAACGTGTACTTACAAAAATACAAGTTCAAAGGTTAAAAAAATTGTATAATATACCGGATGATCTAATTTATTTGAAAAATAACTTGACTAGCTGATTCAAGTTATTCAACTAGTTGTCTTTAAGTACTATCAAATTTTGAAGTTACATGATTTGTTAATTCAAATATCACGTACCATTGATAAAAAGTGATGTTTTTCTAAATAAATTTTTAAATCTTAAATCTTGGATTTTTAAAACGAAAAAATTAGATCATCGGGCTGGGATGTTTCAATTTTTAATTTTTTGAAATTTTATCATATAATATATTTCCCTCTTAATTAAAAGTTGAGTCGATAGTCAAAGCATTACTATCTAAAAAAAATGATTTATTTATAAAATGCTTTCCAACATTTCAAGTTTAAACATTTGTTTTTCCTGGTTTGAACTTTGAATTAGATAATACCATAATATTTATTAATTGTATCTTGATCAGATTCACATCATCGCACTTGATCAGATTCTCTCTGACTTTGTTTGGCAGGCCTGCAGTCCTCCAATTTCGTATTTGATATTTCCCTTTGCATCCAAGGGAATTTCTAAAATACAGAATTCGTAAACGTAAGTTAAAGCTGACAAGACAAATAATATGTTAATTTGAAAAAAGAAGACTAATAGTTTTGTTGAATATAATTTAATCATTACGGAAGATGCCAAAAGTATTTTCTAATTGGCTATATTGAAGTCAGTGGCTTGAGGATCACAAAATATGATATTTAGAGATGTCAAAAGAATAATTCTACTTGATTATTAGTTCAGTGGCTTGAGGACCACTAACTCTGATATTTAGAAATATTTAATACACAAGAATCGGAAAAGGTCTCCTGATATATTTTCAATATAAGGAATTATGACACAGAGACATGCCAACGGATGTTTCGCGTCATAACTAAAAATTACTTTTTTTTATTTTTTAAAAATAAAAACTATTTTTTTTTTTTTAGAACTAATAGGGAATTTTATTTCAAAAAAAAAAAGAATCAATAGGAGTATTTGGCATTTTTAAAATTTTTTTATTAAAAAATTTATACATAAACTAACCTAATTAGAATTCAAACTCCTCTCCTCCCACACACTCAAGAAATCCCTTCCCTTCCATACACACTCAAGAATACTAAATCAATTGAGCTAATATCAATTTATGGATATTTAGCATTATTCTATAAAAATAGTATTTAAAAATAGAGTAAAAAAAAAAGACTATAAAATACAAAGAATGAAATGTTATTTTCATTTTTTTCTTTTGTTGTTGTTATGGGGAGGGAGAGGGGGAGGGAAGATACTCGTTCTCTCTTAATTTTTAGTTTCACAATACCCTCCTCTCTCTCTCTCTCCCATAATTGTTATTATTTTTTAATGTCTTCGATCTTTCTAATTATTTTCTTTTTCAATATCTTTTTTCTCATTTTCTCTCTCAATTTTTTCTCTTTTGTATTTCTTCGTAAATCCTTTTTATTTATTTATTCTCTCAATCACATTCTCTCTTCTAATATGTTCTAATTTTTTTTCTTCTCATTCTTTTTTATTACTTTGGCTTTTTTTATTCTCATTCATCACTTTCCATCTCATTCTTTCTTAATACTTTCTATCTCTTCATTTTCTTCGATCACATTCTCTCATTATTTTTTACTGTCTCATTTTATTTAATTACATTCTTTTTCCCTATTTTTTATTTGTTATTTTGTCTGTTATTTTGTCTTGATGACTTTATCTCTCCCCATTCTCTGTTACGATTTATTCTTTGTCATTTATTTCTCTTTACTTTTATATTACCTTTAATTTGAGGACTTTCTCTCTTGTATTTTTTTTTTCTCTTCTTATGCTCTTACTTAAATTTCCATCTTCATTTTTTTTAAAAAAAAATAGTTTTCTCTGCATTTGAATATATGTATAGGTTTTTTTTGTAGTCATATAATTTTTTTCTCTAAAACCTATTTTCAGAAAATATTTTTTTGAACACTTTTTGTAACATCCCATATTTTAGATTTTTATATGAGCTTGAAAATTGTTAATTTTCATCTTCCTAACACAAATTAGAAAGTCAAAAAACATTTTTTTCCTCTTAACTATTCAAATACTTTCAGACTAAAAATTACATAAAAAACTTAAATATTCAAATTATCCAGAAAATAAAAAAACTTAATTTTAATCCTAAAATTAATATCTAGAAAAATAAAATATAAAGATTTAAGCATTCTAATACCATATGGGATTCTGCCACAACTAGCTAAACTACAATATGAATTGATGATGCTTATTTGAGGGAAAAAAAAAGGTTAAAAGGAATGGGATCAGCTCTTGCCAAATAAGAAAATCTCATGTATACGCAATGAATGTCATGCTTTATGAATAATGTACTATAGAAACAATATATTACTATGTATCATTCTTTTTGAAATCATCTTGATCATAAGTATGTTCTTTTCATAATTAGACTTTCATATTTGAGTTTCAAGATAGTGTAATGGCAAGTTTATTAAAAATGATGAGCCATAATATAGTATCATGACAAATATATGCGACTTTATAGCTATTCGGATACCATATAACTTTCATACTACAATAGTTAGTACCATAGTTTAAATATTCCTTCTTAATGTAGTGACTATAAGTCATATAGTTGGGTGCCCATACTCTTTTTCAAGGACTTAACAAACACTTTAAAAACGATTATTTTTCTTTTGAACATAATAGGATATGAATCATTTCTTTGAAAATCAATAATATTTTGTGTAATATATGCAATGTTTGTACATGCTTGTGACATACTTATAATACTTAATATGCAAGCTAACATTGAAGAATATATAACAATATATCATATTATTGGTCATCATTACATGATATAATAGTACATAAATTTACATATAAATACATAGGATGAGATTTGCTTACTTTCAATCCTTAGAAAAATTTTTTAATACTTGCAGTGAAATACCACGTACACAACATTACGTACGCATCTTTTCTTTATCCATGTAGTTTATTATTCACGCAATAGTACTTATTATTTTCATCAGTATATGTTATTATTGCTCATAAAAAAACATATTTATGCAACTAAAAATAGTCACAACATACATTCATAAAATCATGACTCATAAACATAGTCAAATTTGTAAAATTTAGCGAACAATGCATCACTCAAATAATGTCAAATTATGGTACATAATTCTATTTATTCTAAGGTCATTATAATATCTAAACAGAGACACATAAAAATATTTAAAGTTTATAGATAAGATTCAATGCTTTTTTTTAAAAAAAATAAAATAAATAAAGACAGAGTATGTAATATGATAAAACTATTAAAAATCTGATCAGCAAGACAATCCTAGAATTTGTTAGTATGTTTTTGTAAAATCCCAAATTTTCAAAGGGTGAAATGGTCATTTTGCTTTTTTTTTTTCCGGATTAAATAATAAGGGGGTATAATTGCAAAAATTTTAAGAAACAAGGACTAAAATACAATTTCTAGAGGGACTAAATTGCAAAGAAATTTTGAAAGTTAGGGGTCAAAGTGTAATTTTAAAAAAATTATACAGTGCCCTACATATGGTCACATGGACCACTCTTCATCTCCTTCTTCTCTCTCTCTCTCTCTCTCTCTCTCTCTCTCTCTCTTCCTTTGACGGAAGTAGCTGCTGAACTGCAGCTCCCTAGTGTGTGATCTCTGGCCACGGGGATGACCGACGCGGCTCCAGCTCACCGATAGTTGCATGCCACTGACTTCGCAGTAGTCACTGAATGTCGCGAGGAGTGAAGGAAGTTGCAGACATTTTCGGCTGAAGGCGACTATTCTGGCTATCGTTTGGCCTCAAACTGGGCTCATTAGATTCGTCTCGTCATAAGGATCATCAAGGTATATATTTCATAATCCTATTTTGTCCAGTTTAAAAGTTACCATTTTTAAGTTTTTGAGCTTGAATTTGACTTTTTGATCCGACTGCTAGATTTTATTTTTGATGTCACTTTTAGAATATACCCAGAAAATGAAAAAGATCGATATATATATATATATATATATATGGTTGCCAATCCAATAGGTATTTTTTTTTACCTATGGGTAGGTATTTTTCTTTTAGCCGTTGGATCACCATCTAATGGTGATCCAATGGCTATAATGAAGTGCATGAAAAGACGTGCATAATTAATGCTCTTTCTCTCTCTCTTACTTTTTATAATAAAAAAAATATGCATACTAAATTTTCATTGGTCAAATTGATACCTATGCATAGGTAAAAAAAAAAAAAAATACGTACTGGATTGGTGCCCTATATATATTGACTATGTTTGGTAACTAGCATGAAAAATAAAATCGGATAGCTAAGATTTACCTCATTTTGCATGCCATCAGTTTGGTATCGGCCCAGACCCGAATTAGTTGAGTTATATGTTAACCTAGCTATTTTGGATACTAGGATTTCAATGAAGAGATCCGTGTGAGGATTTGAAGCTCCGTTGAGAAGTTGATATTTTATAAGAGAGTGATCGAGGGCTTAGAATTGATTCCTGACCCTCCGAATGATTGTCTAATGGTTACTAACACAATAGAAAAGTTTGATATATATATATATATATAACTAGTTGTTCTGTAAATATCTTGATTTATCTCTTCTGATCTAAATTACACTGAGTACCACCTGAAAGAAAGAAAGGGATGAGCTAATGCCTAGTAGAGAATCAATTACAAGTTCCTACATATATATAAAATATACTCATGTTGAAGATCCTACATGGTCAGTATTCTATTCAAAACAGTTCACAAAACTCAAGTAGAAATCATAGACCAATGGTCAAACATTTCAAACCATTGTAATATCCATCAAAACTAGTACATATCTATTCAAGCAAACATATATCCGTGTATGCAATCATGATGTCCAAAGTGTCCTAATGGATCACTCGTAAGTCCGAGCCACCTAAAGAGGCGCCGTAAGTCCGATCACCTGATATACGACATCGTATGTCCGATTACCCAATGCAGGGCATCGTAAGTCTGATCACCTAATGTAGGGCATCGTAAGTCCGATCACCTGATGCAGGGCATCGTAAATCCGATCATCTGATGTAGGGCATCGTAAGTCCGATCACCCAATGTAGGGCTTCGTAAGTCCGATCACCTGATGTAGGGCATCGTAAATCTGATCACCTGATGTAGGGCATCGTAAGTCCGATCACCCGATGTAGGGCATCGTAAGTCCGATCACCTAATGTAGGGCATCGTAAGTCCGATCACCTGATGTAGGGTATCGTATGTCTGATCACCTGATGTAGGGCATCGTAAGTGTGTGAATGTATGCAAATGTTTCATAATTGACAAAATAAAGATATGCACCATTTCCACAAAATCTCAAAATAACCACGCAGTATTCTTTATTCAAATCACTTCCAGTCCTCAAAACTGAGTTCTCAAACCATTTTGGATTTTCCAAAAATTTCGGCATTACAACAGTTATTTTCTATCAAAACCCAAAAATCCAATTTCCTGCAGAAATCAATCCAAAATAGTATATATGACACGCCAATCAGTGTGACGTGTCTCCCAGGTAGTTTATATCTTAAATCAGGTCAAAAATGAATATAAACACCATTTTTATAAATTATTTCACGAAATTCTATATTTATTAAAAATATGTAAAATTCATAAATTAAATTGATTTTTTGAATCAATTAATCGAATCCCTACCTCTATCGAGCGCCTAACTAGCGTTACAAGGCTACGGAGAAAGTTTGGCATTACTTGGGTGTCGTTTGGAAGAGCGGACGTCGTTTTCGAAACTTTGGTTCATTGGTTTGAAAACTTGATTTTTAAACGGAGCTTCAAATCATGCAACAGACTTCACCACTGAATTCAGAGCACCCAAAAATCTTAGGTTAGACATATAATTTATCAAATTTGGATGCGGGCCTCACGGCATACAAATCGAGGAAAATCTGAGCCGTCCGATTTTGTTTTTCGGGCTTATTTTAGAATATAGTCAATATATATTTCATTTTTCACCATTTTTAACGTAAATTCCATAAATGATATCAGTTTTAAAAATCTAACGGTCCGATCGAAAACTTAATTTCAAAACCAATTATACACAAAATTGTCCAACAAAATTAAAATCAAACGGAGCAAAATCGAGACACGAGGTACCTACCATCAGATTGCCCTTGAGGAGATGAGTCCACAGCGACCAGTTTCGCGGTGAATGGTGGCCAAAATTGGCTCCGGCGAGGAAAAGAAACAGCGGTGTTTTCTGCATTTTTCCGACGATCGGCGGCTCCGACGGGGCTGGTTCTGGCAGCAGAAGCTTCGTCCGACAGCTGAACGTCAATACCGGTCGGTGGCGTAGGGCAACGACAGCTGGAGATAGCTCAACGGAGCTTCGCCGGAAATCGGGTATTGTGTTTGCTCCGGGGACCAAAATGAAAAAGAATAGGAAAATGTGGGGATTTATTGGCAATTTTCGTAACTGTAGCGCCACGTGTCAACTTCTGGTTAATTGGACATTGTTTTGTTTATTTGCACTTGGACACAATTTTTTGAAAATCTTCCCAAAAATACCCTTGAATAATTACATTTTGACCCCAATTTTCAAACTTTTCTTATATTTTTGCCCAAATGAACCTAGACCCAAATTCGTCCAAATTTATTTATTTATTTTTGGGTCAAAAGACCAATTTGCCCTTACAATTTTTATGGGATTTCACAGGAAGCCTGAGTATGTTTTAGAGAAGAGGGTTAAGAATAAATAGGTTTTAGTCTCTAACTATGGTTTCACATTAAGCTCCTTTTTTTATTTTTTTTTCACTACGCAAACATTTGTATATAATAAAGTTGAATATGCAAACAATATTGGCCAAGAAAAGTTTCTCATTCCTTTCTTTTTCTTATGATGTATCTATATATGTACAATATCTAAAGAAACTTATCCATTCTCTCTCCTTTTATTTTTTCAATATTAATTCTTATATAATGTCTGTATGTATGCACAAGTACTTAACACACATATAAATATATATTATCAATGTATACACATATATAATTTTCTAACATAAGGTAATTATATGAACTAACATCTAAACTCAGAGTATACATAGTAATAATGATAAATTGATATAATATACCTCACAACAACAATAACAATAATAATAATAATAATAATATAATCATATCTATATATAGATTATACAAAATAATTTTATTTTTCATTAGGCACATGGTTCAATCTAACTTTCATGTGAATATATCCCACAACAATTATATTTACAAAATCCGTTAGTACATAAACCATTTAATTAATATGATCAACAACTTCAAATAAAAATAATCTAATTCTAGAAAATTCGTATTACAATTTCCTACCTTTTTAAAATAATTTCATCTGAGAATTTAAAACTTTTACCAAATAACTTTGGATATTTAATTTTATTTTCATTCTTACGTCTTTAAGTAACCTCTTCTATTACATGATTTCTACATAAACCTTGACTCATTTAATTTTTTTATTGTAAAGCCCCTTTTCCTCTCGTCTTAATATTCAAATAGGAATTTCTTCATATTTCAGATTGTTTTATAATAAGAGGGGTTCATAACTTAAAATATATAATAGATCATCTAAATATTTTTTCCAGCATGAAGACATGAAAAGTATTATATACTTCAGAAAATCTTAGAGGTAAAGCCAATCTAGATGCCAAGTATTCTATCAAGATCTCAAAAAATTATCTCATCTCATCCATGCTTAAATTTCCAATTATGAATGAACATAAGAAATCACATCTTCATAAACCTATTTCTGAATAAACTAATTTGTAAAAGAAAATTTTTTCTAATATGAATTTCAAAGCCTAATTAAGCTAGAAGAACAACAATAATGGTAGAAACATAGGAATAAATACCGGTAGTTAGTTGATGGAAAAGTAGTCCGACTAGAATCTTTTGCTTCATGTAAAACATGCCTAAGAAAAAGGCATACCCTTTCAACGCAAGCTAATTGAAGTTTTTGAAGTCATCTATTCACAAACTTGTTTCTGAATAAAATATTTTGTAAAGGAGTCTTTTCTAACATGAATTTCAAACCCTCATTAAATTAGGAAAATCTAGGAATGACTATCGGTAGTTGATGGAAATGCAATCTGACTAATTTTTTGCTTTATGTAAAACCTTCATGAGAAAAAGACATACCCATTCAAAGCAAATTTTATTGGAAAGGCAAAATTGGGCTACTTCTTTAATTGATACCCAGTCATGACCTATTCATGTATAATCATGTATAATGCTCTCTATCCGAGTTAATTTTATCCTTAAAATCCTCATGACTAGAGATATAAATATGGGCCGTCCGGCTTGGACTATTCGGGCCAAAATAAAAATTCGGGTTAGGCCGAGCCAGGCCATGAATAGTATCAGATCGGGTTGGCTTGATCTGAAAGTCTAAAAATAAGGTCCGACTTGACTCTATAGCTCGATAACAAAATATCAAACCAGGCCGAATTTGGGCCAAAACTATGCCGCCCCAGTCCGATCAGGTGCTATTTCATAAAAATATCATTTTTTAAAAAACTAATTACAAAAACAACAAAGTGTTTTTTTTTAAAAAAAAAAAATTGACTACCAGGCTAGCTCGACAAGCTCACTACCTCGGCCTAGCCTAGCTCAAAACTATTCATGGGCAAGGCCCGGGCCAAATTTGCGGGTCATAGGCTGACCCGTTTGGCCCGGCCCATATTTGTAGCTCTATTCACGATCTTATTTGGAGAACTAGTGGTAGAATAAAAAATCTCACGAGCTCACTATATTGAAACAGGCTGAAAAGCACGAGAAAATAAGAAAGTGGGAACTTTTAGACCCAAAAAACAAGATGAAGAAGAGTGAGTGGGAACGAATAGGGTGTAGGTGAGAAAAGAAAAACTAAATATTATTAGGAAAAAAACTAGTTATTTTCTCTCTTCTCCACTATTACAAAAGACATTTTCTACGTCACTTATTGAGCGGTGTAGTCTCTCTACCATGTCGCTCTATAAATGACGTAAAAATGGATGACGTGGTTGCCTCACACCATATCACGTCACTTTAGAAGCGGTGTGAAGCGACATGATATGCTTTGCTACCATGTCACTTGTATAGAAAGTAACGTAGTAAGCCAAAAGATCTGATAAATTATCAGTTATTAGGGTCTTACTACGTTGCTTTTGGGGAGATACCACGTCACTCCCCCAGAAAGCAATGTAGTATGTACCATGTACACATCACTTTTCTAGAAAACAATATGTTAGGTGTCATCTTCCTCCCTGCATGGTCAGTCGGTATATGTCATAGCATCCTAAAAAATCTTGAGCACCTCACTGGTTTTCTTAAAGACCAGACTAATGATACGCTTCACACCACCTCTACGAAATAAACACTGAATCACCGACTTCGTGATCTATTACTCAAACCCTTACAGTGTCATTTTTTTCCTCCCTTGCCTCCTTTTCTATACCCTAGCACTATCGATGATGATCAAAAACCTTAAGAATTTGCATCTAAAGTTCAAAAAGGACTTCTACAAAAAATTTCAAAGACATAAAAATGGAAGAAACTGAAATAAGAGAAAGTGAAAGAGAAGTGGTAGACTTTGAATGAGAGGGTATTGAAAATTTTAGGTTTGTTCTAATTAGAGTTGGACGATGATTTGCTAGGGTTAATAGTTTTGAACGGACGGTCATAATAGATTATTTTTGTGGGTACAGATCGATGATGTGGCTAATATAAGTTACCTACCAAGTCACTTTTGCAAAAAGTGACATAGTATTAAAAAAAAAGTATACTACATCGCTCTCTGCAAAAGCAACATAGTACATGTGTCACGACCCAAAACTCGGGCTAGTGGCAGAAGAGGAATTTCACAAAGGTGGGAAATTCTTTAATTTACTTGAAAAGTGTCAAAAGTTCTAGTTTTTATAAAAATAGTCCATTTAAATAAAATATTCAGAATTCCATCCCGTGAACCACTCCCACAGTTCGTATACACCACCAAACATAAATTGAACAATTACTTGAAAACATAAAATTAATTAAAAAAAAAAAAACCAAACTCTGCATCATCATCATTCACAACAGATGTCCAATACCAGAATGGCATGCATAAGTTTGCAGACAAAATAGAAAGTAGTAATCTTGGTTCAATGCTAACACAAAAATCCAAATAGTCCAAAGACTATGACAACAAACTCCTAGCATTACCAAGAGGCGAACTACAATCAGTGACCTCTTACTCCTCTTGATCACCAAGATCGCACTGGACACCACCTGAGGAGGAAGGTAGGGGGGTGAGCATACAATGCCCAGTAGGAAAATAGTTACCTCGGAGAGAAACAGTTCAGTGATGGGAATCTCCTGCATGGTTAGTTCAAATCCAAAATATACACACACGTATATATATAATCCAAACTGGAAGCCAATATATATATATATAACAGTGTAATAAAAACCATCACTCCATATGCATATGACACAAATCAACTCATACCCATGAGCTCACATCCTCTCATCTGTGGAAACCCGGGATGATGACACTAAGTGTACCTAACAGCCTACCTGATACCTAAGTCCATACCCGGAGGGGACACCCATGTGTCGCCTACCAAACCTGGAGGGGCAACCGAATTGCCTACACCTGCCAAATGGGGAGGTAATCGGAAGTAACAAGACCTTGCACAAGTTTACGGACTTTCACCGACGGTGGGGCACGCAGCACCACACTGTAAAACCCACGATGCTAACATGGTGCTCATGTATGATCCTATGACACGTGCAATACAGAACTGAAGTGTAAAAACTATTGTATTCTGGTTTTTCAATGAAACATGCATAATAAGATTTTATAGAAAAACGGGCAGCATAACGGCTCTATTTTTGATATACCCAAAATAACCTGCACACAGCAAATTCCCAGAGCAGTACAGTATATATCGCATAGCCAGATTCCATCACATATAATTCAAATCATTAAAAACACACTTGTTCTTATATGTTGCAGAAAATAAGTTTTAACTCAAAAACGGTATAAAAAGAAGGTAACTAAACCCTTACCTCAACAGAATAGCAACACCATGCTATAAAGTCCTTAAGGTGTCGTTGACGATCGCCCGGAGGATCGGGATCCAATTCTAAGCCCTCGATCGTCCTCGTGTGAAAAATCAACTTTCT
>JXTB01000649.1:37173-88653 GCA_002914805.1 Parasponia andersonii
ATGGTGTTTGGATTGTTTGGGTTTTGTATTAGCATTGAAACAAGATTACTACTTTCTATTTTGTCTGAGAACTTATGTATGCCATTCTGGAATTTGAATTTCGTTATGGATGATGATGATGCTTGGACTTATATTTGATTTCGCGTTTTAAATAATTATTTGATCTATGTTTAATGGTATATACGAATTGTGAGAGTAGTTTACGGGATCAAATTTCAATTATTTTATTTAAATGGACCGTTTAATAAAACTAGAACTTTTGACACTTTTCAAATAAATTAAGGAATTTCCCTTCTTTATGAAATTCTCCTTTTGCCACTGGCTCGGGTTTTAGGTCATGACAATAATATTGTAAGCAATAAAAGCAAAAAATTAAAAAAATAATGAAATTATGCTTACACATTGAAAGATTTGTTTTAGGTATTATCAAATAATTAACTAACTGATTTATTTTAATAATTAATTAATTATATTGTAACACATGTATGAAAAGTTGTTGCAACAATGAGTGCATATGTTGCAACAAGAACAAGAAAATAAAGAATAAACACAAGATATTTTTAACGTGGTTCGGACCTCTTCTACTCCACGGGGCCACACCCAGAGATTAACAAATTAATAAAGTATAAAAATTACAAACACTAATTGACTAACGCAATAAAAGACTCCCTCTTTTCAATTGCCACAATGTGTTGTAACAACTTCACTAATCTTGTTTAGCAAGCTCCCCTCGTCTTGTTGATCCTTCACACGTAAACTCATTTCACTAGTCCGGATTTGTCTCCTCCCGAAGACGTATTGTTCTTCCTCCCGAAGAAAAAGATGCACTCAAACAAAGTACCTAAAAAACTCTAAAGCTCTCTAAGTCACTCAATGACCATAGAACATGCTCTATACCTTACAAACAAAAGCTCTCTCTAAGTATATTTCTCTCAATGAAGGGTATAAATCATTCCTTGGAGTAGTAGAGCTTTTATAAGTGAATTCCTGCCCCCTTGGTCATCCATTGTAGTGTGAATAGGCTGAAATCAAATAAGGAAAGAGTTAATAATAAAATCAAAATTTTTCCATAAATGTTGTAATCAGGCAACAACTTTCTGAACAATTACTAGGAAAATGTCTAGATTCATGATTATTCCTTTGATTTGGTTTGGACACGTTTTAGACAGCTGGAAATCTTTATTTAACCTACCAAAGATTGATAATTATCCTAAAAAAATCGTATCTCAATTAATATCAATCAAAAGCCAAGATTTAAGAAAATTAACCAATTGTTCCTTAAATATCCGGAGTTGTTGCAATAGATCAGGAAATCTAATTACAACAACTCATCAAATCGAATCAATTAACTAAAAAAAAACTAAATTAATTGATGAGCAAATTTTCAGCAATAATTAAGGACGAAAATCCTTATGAATTCTCTTCAGAAACCTACCTAAATTCATTGATTAAAAAGATGCAATCAGATATCAATCAAGGACAAAAGGATGATGAAATAATCAATGATATATACTGTGAATATAAAAGGAATTGATTGAAAATTAATAGGAAAAATATCCTTTGCAGCTATACACGAAATTCCATTTATATTTCACCTACACTATCACTAGAATCATCAAATATGGAAACAAAACACGTTTGGGCACATTCTAGAAGGTTTCTATATAAAGAAAAACACAAGTTTTAGTTGTTGTAAAACTAACACTTGTTGTAATAACTTCAGACTTATTGTAACAACATCTTCTTCTTTTTATCAACTTGAGTTCTCAAAACTTGGCTACTTAGAATGCCAAATTTTTGGACCTAACAAACATTTCTCTCGTATGTAGTTGCTATGCCACTCAGCTTCTTTGAGGTGACGCTATTTCTAGATATCAATTAGGCTAGCAGGGGCACCAGTCTCTGAGTTTGCCTATAATAAAAATAACGACCAATATTAGTAGAGCTAATATAAAAATTAAGAATTTAAAGATTAATTATAGACATGCTTATTTCAGCATACATATGATCCGTAATACTTAACGAACCTTGAGTAGGAGTATATAGTTTCTTGACCCAGTGCTCTATGTTTTTTAAAGAAATTTTATGAAAAGAACAATTAATTATTGAAAATGAATTAATATATATTAAGATAATAAAACAAGTTATTACAGAAATATATATACATATATCTCACCTGAAACTCTGGTGTCACAAAATATTCACAAAGAATTGCCCAATCTTCCGTTAATACATTCCTGTAGGCTTCTTCTTTACAGCTTTGATATCATCATTACTGTTGTAGAATCCAAAATGCTTCTTCATACTGCTCTCGTAATCACTCAATGTATGCGTCATCATCCGTGTAAGATCATACATGAAGAAAACATTGCCAAGAGGAAAATTAAACTACACATGCGAAAAAAACAAAATTATTTTTAGTTACTAAAAGTTAAAAGTTTTAGAAGTCTATATGTGTATTACTCATCTCCAATCGCTCGTAAATGAGTTTGATATCATCTTTTTTTTATATTAGCCCTTTTAGCCCAAGATTGATAACCAAGCGGAGGCTGAATTAGGTTTTAAAAACCTCTTAAGAAACTTTTCAATTATATTAAACTATGGACTATTCTTTTAAAACTTTTAAGCTAAATCAACAATAATTCTAAATAAATAACAAAAATACTAAGTAAATTCAGCATACTAAATATCAAATACACAACCAAATAATTTGCAATAAAGTAAAGAGTGTAGGAAAAGAGAAAATACAAACTCGATTTTTATGAGATTCGACAAACACGACGATTTGCCTACGTTCCCAGTACTTAGTAGTTTATTTTGAGTTTCCACTATTCGGATCAAGATTGTGAATTGACCAATTTTTTTATAAATGGAGTGAATTCGTCTTAGGCTCACCCATGCCTTTACAATAGTCTTGACTCCGACTCTATCACGCCTAATTTCAGATTATTTTGACTCTAATGTCTACCTCTTCTACACGGATTGTTTTAGACAATGGTGCCAGTCTTACCAACTCGAAGGTTATTTAGACTCAGGTGACAACTTTACCTATACTCAGGTTGTTTAGACTTCGATGACAACATCACCTATATCGGATTATTTAGACTCTATAGGCAATCTTACCTTTGCACGGGTTGTTTAGAACTCCGGTGTTAACCTCATCTCACACTCAAATGATTTTTCAATAAACAAGAGTGAACATACTCAAAAATTCTCCTCACAAAATAATGAATACAATTTTGACTTAAGATATTTGAGAACAATTCACAATAGATTCTTTAAGATTGGCTCAATTTGATTTAAAAGTTAATTCAATATAGAAATAGACTTTTACACTTTGAAAGTAGTTGGATAATAATTTTGGTATGTGCATTCTCTTTTCAAGTCTTTCAATAGCTTCTATTTATAAGCTTGTATAAAACTAGTCATTTATTATCATTAGGCATAGTTTCTGCCATTTTTAGTAGACCAAAAATGGATTTTCAGTAGACCAAAAATATTAACTGTTGGTCAGTACTTTTATAATGGTCATATTTTTCCAGCTGCCATTTTTGGTAAACCGAAAATTATGGTCATTTTGGCCATTTCATCAATTTGGTCATTTTTTAGATTTTAAGCTTGATTTCTTAGTCAACTTGAGTTAGAACTTTAAAATCATTTTAGTACATACTCAAGTTAAAATATTAGTACCAAATTAAATATTTGTTCTCTTTAAAATAAGAGTGAGTAAAATTGAAACCTTAATTTCTCAACAGACTCAAGATAAAGTGGTAGGTGGGATCGTATCTCCCACGCACTGGGAAGAAGGTTATTGAACATCTTCCTATTTTTGAGGACAGGCTTTCCAGAATTTGTATCCATAAAGACCGTCAACCTAGAAGCCTTTAGCATTTTCAACTCCTCAATAGCAATGTCTCGAGACTTCTCCTTGATTCCTCTTGGGGTTTGGCCTGTCTTCACCGAAACTACTACTACCTTTAGAACCAGTGGGGTGCACACTCCTACACTAAACATACTGCAAAAAAGGAGAAAAAAAAACTTATAATTGCAAAGGAAACAAGATATACAAAGTTTACTACAAAGTGAAATAATAAACAATTTAATTGTCTTTATCAGAAGATGTTTCATCTTGTCATTGCCGCTATCACTATCACTACTCCTTATATCCATTTCTTCACCATTGTATTCTTTTAATATTTCATCTTCAAACTTGTCATCATTAACCAAAACATCATCCATAGTCATAACACGAGCTTAAGTAGTCATCTGTATTATTAGCATTGTCTATCTGATACGAACCAAGCCAACTTGTGACGAAATCCGAAACAAGGATAATGTCTAGAACCGCTTTACTTTCAGATTTAGATGGAAACCACGATCCAATACCTATAAAGACATATGAGCCTTGGTTAAGCACGATTAAACATAGTCGAGCACGATCAAAGATGAACACCACGAAAATCTCTGATAAGTTCAGAAGTTCTAAAAGAACCAAAGAGAATTTTTTTCTCACAAAGTTATGAATGTAATTTGATATATTTCTCTTTCATTGAGCTAATAGTTATTTAAATACATATGAAACTATGAAATTGGCAGCTAGAAAAACCCTTAAGAAACTACCCAAAACAAGAAAACGAAACTAAAATATCCTAATTGGAATTCTGAAAATTGATTCCTATAATTACCCTAAAAACATGTTTGCTTCACAATTAAAAAGAAAAAAGAAAGTATCTAGATTGACATGCAAACCTTACAACTCAACGATAAAACTTATAATAAATAAATAAGAAAGTTAATTTAACTAATTGCAACCAGCTATTCTTTATAAAGAGTCAAAATTAGGTAAGTCACCTAAATTAGGAAACTAGGCTTGCAATTCACACATCCTTGAGTTGTTCCCATTGGAGAGCCTTTTCTAGATTATTCTAAAGCTTGAATAATAGAAATCCAACTTTGTGGATCACGTGGAATATTATCCTTAGGCCTCCAAGAATTCACCTCAGTCTAAATACTTTGAATCATCTTATTAAGAGACTCCTTTAACTTTTTAGCTCGAGCTCTTGTAGCCGGTTCAATTGGAATTTGAATTGACTCCTTTATAACTATGCCTGGATTTGTCTATCATTGATAAATTAACCTATAATTGAAATGAAGATCTTTCAAAATTAGAACCTTAGTAATTTTGGAAATGCCCTCGACATCTTTCTTTATATTAATAAAATCTCATATATTGCGAGGAGTAAAATCGTAAACGAGCTTCCACAGTGGCATATTTTTGCCATCATTAGTGTAGTAAATCATTTCAACTTGTTAGGCAAGAATGAACGGGTCACTTTTGTACCACTGTGCACCCACATATATACACACACTACTGAATCTTCTATCATGCTAAATTCTTTTCTTTCTTTGGTCTATGTCAAACCACGTGCATCTAAATAGCTAAATTGAGTACTCTTTTATGTATAGTTTTTGAATCTCTTTTAGAACACTATAAAAATGATTTCCATCTATACCGTGAACACAGACACCATAATTTTGTGTTTTATACTTCACATAATAGTTTTCAATAAGAAACTTAACACTATTAACGACACATCTAGGATATGAAAAAGAAGTGAACTCTGATCTATTCACCAATACATATAATTCATCAATATACTCATTTGATCCTACTTCTTGTAATTGATTGATCTGTATCAAAGAAGGCATAAGATAAGAGCATTTTATGATTGGAGTAGATTAAAGGATAATGAATTCTATAATTAAAAATTTACTTGAGTCCTAATCCATTGAGAGAACTCAACTTCTTATTATTGTTTCAATTTTAGATTACTTCTAGTTTCTAACTCTTTCAAGGGTTCACTACATGAATAAGATGAGACAAATTTGAGCACTATATAATAAAGAATAAAAAGATTATTGAATCGAGAATACAAAAAGTGCTTATTCGATTTGTAACTAGCATGCGATTTTATTCACTGATCACCAACCTTGTAAAGGTATAACCCACCACGAATTATTATGTCTACAAGATCAAACCTCACATTGTCGTTGTCTTTTGTTTTGATTGATGCTTAGAATAGTACCCAAAATAGAATCACACATATTCTTTTCAATATACATTATATCTAGATTCTATCTTAGTGACAAGTGTTTCCAATACTCAAGTTAGAAAAATATACTATTCTTAGACCAATTTAGCTTAACAAGAGTACGTTTGTACTTGACACCACTAAATTGCCTGTGTTTACTAGGGAATCTTACTTGTAAATTCTCCAACTATTCCAATATGTCATAATATATGTATTTTTGAGATGGCAGTCTTAGCTCTAAACTAGTATCAAATTATTTACTCCTTCTTGTAGGATCATTCATCAATAAGAAATGTCTATGCCTAATATACGAAACTTTACTTCGTATGCCAACGGATAGGTTTCTTCACTACATATTAGGCATGCTTTATATCTTTTCGCACTCCATCTTAACACTGACGCATATGTTGAATATTTATTAATTGTCCACATTACAGTAGTGCATATTAGGAAGATCGTATCATTCACTGCATCTCTGGTTTCAACACCATGTTCTTAGAGTTCCTTTAATTCATATATAAGAGGCCTGAAATATATATATCCATATCTTTCCTTGGAGCATTATATCTAGATATGAGAAGAGACAACAACATGAACTTCAATTTCAATTTCATGCATATCAAGAGTGACAAGTTATACAGAACAATAATAATTGGCCACATACTATATGCATTACTCATATTTTTAAATAATTGGAACTTATCTTTTGCCTATCCCAAATGCACATTTTTAGGATCTGCTACAAAAGACAAATATCTTTTGTCAAATTTTTTTCAAGCCAATCTATCTGCAGAATGTCATATAATACCATCTTTTTTTGGTCTCTTGAAATTATGTCATCTCATGTTTTTCGCAATATATTTAGAACTGTGGAACCTCTTTAATCGGGAAGTAAGAGAAAAATAACGTATGATCTTATTCGGTATTTTGTTTTCCTTACTCTACTAACTTTCCCAATATATTGGACACTTGTCTAAATTGACATTCTCTTTTTAGAACAGTGCAAGTGTTTAATTATTTTATTAAATATTATGATTACTTAATTTAATTTTATTATTTTACTAGTAATTATTTATTAAGTTATACACAAGTTTTTAGCCCTTTACTTTTTAATTAATTCAACTTCTTGACATAAAATTTTAAGAGTGGAAAAAAAAAAAACTTGTATCACTTTTAGAAGATCCTAATTACTATTAAGAATCCTCTAAAAGACAATGCAAATTTCCCCGATTTTTTTTGTTTTCAATATTTTATTACACATTTTAGTTTACTAAAATGATGAATACATTTTCTTAAACAAATTTTAGTTTTATCAAATTTTATCAATGTTTTTGTAAATGGATATATACACAAAATGTGTGCACATATGACATCAAGTTGTTAGGATTATATCTAGAAAGTGTTTATTATTTATTGAATATTTTAGATAGTTAATAAAGATATTCAATACATAGTATTTGCGATGATATTTTCATTATTGGTACAATAATAAATGTCAAAGATTCCATAATTTATTCATTAGAGAAATATTTTAACCAAGATATTTATTAAAGTTAAGACATTTTCTCTAATTAAATTAAATAAGTTTATTCACGACTAATAAGAGAAGTTTCAAAATTCTCTTGGCTCATATTACAAGACTTTGTGTATTTATAGTGTGTTTTAATCTATATTGGTATGATCATATACAAAAAGTCTTAATGTATAAATACTGAATATAGACCATGTGAAATATGTTCTTGTAATAATTATTGTTGATAAGAATATATTCTCAAATAATTAACGCATATCTTTCTTAATCTTAAAATAATACATGACGTACTAAGGATATAATTTCCCCTAATTACTCCTAAATTTATCAAATTAAGCAATTACTAAACTAATTCCAATAAATTTACTAATCAAGAGATCTAATCTAACGTCATTCTCTCTCTCAAGTGTCAAATGAGATAATATGCCTAAGTGCCCAAGTTAATATCTTTATCTAACCCGGTTCTCTAAGCACTCATTAAGTTTTAGCCTTTAAGAACTTCTTAACTTGATTATCTAGGTGTTGATCTCCTCTCGATCTCACAATAACTAAAACTATGTTTCTCAATTCCAATTTTGAAATCAAACTCTCTAAAGTATCAAAATCACAACCTAAGTTCAACGAATTCATTAACCATATAAATTACAGACAATAAGCAAAAAAAAATATAAATGAATTGACAATAGAAAATAAGCCAACAATTAACAAAATATGTTAAAAAAAAAACAAGTATAAAAAAGGTACATCAAATCCTAAGACAAAGAATCAATCCAAGCATAATAGAATCCATGACTAATTTCATAAAGAATGCCATAATTCCAAACAAAATTTATACTATGCTTGATACAAAATTCAAATAAAATTAGGGTGAGAAAGATAAAGAGAAAACTTTTTTGTGGGAGAAGCCCTTCAAGCCTTTAATTCTTCAAGCATCCTCTCTAAATTTTAGCTCCAAAGCTCTCTTTCTCTCTCTCTCTCTCTCTCTTTCTCTTTCTAGGTATTTTCAACTCTCACAGGTGTGCCTCTTCTCTAACTCTCCACACCTTAAAATAGAGGATAAAGTGTGTGTATTTAAATAGTACTAAGATGACCTAAGAAAGAAAAAAATCTGACCATCTATTGGTGTTAGATCAAGGGCCAAAAATGACCTTTAAATTCTGCCAAAAACGAGTGGATATGTGGCTATAAAATAGAGAAAATATGGCTTATATACATGCTAAAAAATGAACTGGCACTGTAACGCCAATGTTTCTAGTGCTGAGGCACTACGGTGCCATTCTTTGGGTACCACGATGCCAGTGCCCTAGAGTTGAAGCACCATAGTGCCTATTTTTGGGCACCACGGCGCCTAACAAGTGGTCCAATTGAGCTTTTTTCACTCTTTTCGATATTCCGAGCTTTGTTTCGGCTATTAACGGCTTTATAAATTTTTCTTTTTTGGTACTAAATATATACTAAGCTTCAACATCTTATTTTTTACAATAGAAACACAAAACAACATTTAAACAAAATACATGTATGAGAACTTACGATTATTTGAACTTCAAGAATACTTGATTTGTGAATAAAATACTCACTCATTATATTGGCTTCATTATCGAATATATGATCAATGGGAATGACAATTTATTTGCATATATTGAGAAAGATATTTTCAATAGGCTTAATAACAAATTTATTATGCAACTTTTCAAACCATAAAAATCCACAGTAATGATTCAACCTTTTATTAGTTATTAATTTTTTAAATTTTTGTACGAGTGTAACAAAAATTCCTAGCTCCCTCCATGTTAAATAATGGTCCCGCAAAAATTAAAATGTCTTCCTGTTCCTTACTGACCTCCAAATATTGCCATGGGTTCGTACATGTTATCTTTACATATAAATGTACATATATGTATATACACATTATTAACTACCATCCTTTTGTTGCAAAAATGAATTTACTTATTCACAGTGACTATCTCTCCTTATTTATATTCTACCTTCCTCGTAAGATTGACTCCAATTTAAGATTCCGCTTTGAAAGAGCCGAAAACCCATATGGTTGGTTTGATAACTGGATTTACGTGAAACTGAACTCAAGGACTTTGTAGAGTTATCTAGTCAATGAGAAATTTTTTTGAGTGGATTCCACGAAAAGTCTTATGTTAAAGTTTTCAACTCAATGCGGTCACGTCGTGTATATAAATAAATATGCTAGCTAGCTAGTTGGTGCAATATTATATATATATATATATATATATATATATATTATATGTTGTTTACACACGTCTCTCTATATATTAGTTCTCTAATTGAAGCAGGCAGGAATATCAAGGATTCTTTTTTCGGGCAGTGCAATGAATTTCGATTGAAGCGTTTAAGCCATCACGAACTGGGGAGAGACATATCCACTTGAGAAGACGATTTTTTCTGGCTTAGTCTTCAGATCGGTACGTATGATCCCGCAAAAATTACAATGTCTTCTTATTCCTAATTGATCTCCAAATATTGTCATGGTGTTCATACATGCTATCTTTACATATAAATATACATCTATATACACATTATTCTCTTGGTCTATCTGAAACTGTTGTTATTAAGTTCCGTTTGTTTGTTTGTTTGTTTATTTTCGTTTTGTTTCCTGAAATATATGAATCATTGACTACAACGCCTTCAATGATCGCCGAAGCTTTATAAGGAAACCTTCAATGATCGCCTTCAATGAATCATTGACTACATCTTCTCTTCTAACAATGATCCTTCTTTCTCACCCTTGAATCCTTAATCTGGTTTTACTGCTCATCGATCGTTTGAAATATTGTCTTCTTAATTATTAAGATCACATCACAAGTGGCAAATATTTTAATTTGCCTTGTGTACAGAAACTGATTTTTTTTTTTTAATGATTTTGAGAACATTTCTCCCAGAAATGGCCAAAGATAGAAAAAAGGACCACATTCTTAATTTGAAGCTCTCAGCATAAAACCACGACCCGGGGAATTCTCGTCTCTTTCATTTTCAGAAACCCAAATTTAATTTTCATTAGAAAAAAGTGGAATATAATTACTAATTTAGAACTTTGTGTAACTTAATCCAATTCTGATCGAATAGTCGTGGCTGGAAACAGGGAAAATGCGACACACGATGTTTGTCCTATACATATACTAGACCCAGACAAAATTAATCATCGAATTTCAAACCAAAGCTAATTTATCTTATCATTTGGCACATGTTTGGTAGTCCAGATCTTACGTCAGGAGCATAACGTCAAATTATTGAAAAACAAAACGCACATAAATGTACAAAATAATTGCTTTAAATTAGTTTTTACTCCGACAAGTTTTCATATTTCAAAATCGCTGTATAGTTATATCTCATTAGTACTACAATAAAAAATTTCTCAAGTTGAAATTGATTTATATGTTATTTTTAAGAGAAAATTAGGAGACAACTAATTTTTTAAATTGGTTTGAGTAGATATCCATATCTTAAAAGTTATAGCTAAATGTTAAATTTTTTTAAAAATTTAGTTGTGGAATATGTTGTATTTCTATTTTTGTCATTACGTAAATTAGATATTTAATTATAAATTTTTTAACTATAATATATATTAAGTTTTGGGTCAAAAAATGATCAAGTAGTTAGCTAATCCTATTTGTAATGTGAAAATTAGACTTTGTACAATGTTTTTATAAAGGAATTAAAAAAATATGGTAGACTCAGTTTTTTCAAGATTCGGTACCGTATTTTTTTTTAGAAAAAATACCATTTTAAAAATATTTTAGCAAAATATTATTTTCTGAAATAATAACTAGTAACTAATTTTTAAGCACTGATAACTAGTAACTAAATATATTTATAACTTGTATATAATTGGTAACAGGTAACCGGTAATTATTTTTCAGACACTAGTAACTAATAATCATTTTAAAAATAATTTTTTTTCTAAAATAAAAATATACAGAAACTAGAAAAAAAATCTAACCTATCATATTTTTGTAATTCTTTTTTGGTTTTGTAGATAGAAGTGTTAGAAGCTCTTTTTCAAATGAAGGGTCTGACTTCAGTTTTAAAGGTTCATTATTTGTTGAAATGTCGTAAGAATGGAGTTTTATATTGAGACAATATAAACCACACAAGCAAATTGGGCTCTTGGGACTCGTGGTGGTTGATTTTTTAGGGGTTCTTTCAAAATTACAGAAAATTTCCGAATGGGCCGAATTTTTTGAAAAATTCTATCATTATTTAGAAAACAATCACTTATAAAAATCTTTTTAGAAAACTATAATTCAATATATATTTCGAAAAATACCACTTTCTCTTCAAATTTAGTATTTTTAATGATACGCTAGGTAACTAGTTAAGTTACTTCGAGCAACCAATCCAATTACTTGAAGTAACAAAATTTGTAAATTCAAATATCTCATCAATCAATAAAAAAGTGATTTTTTTAAATACTTTTAAAAGTGGCATCATTCTAATTAAAATTCGGGATTTTTCAAACTATTTCAAAATACTTTGAAAAATTACTGCAAAAAGTCAAATTTCCTCGTCTTTTTATTTTACCATAGGATTTTTTAGCCAAATAACCGAATTTTAGATCAAAATTTATAAAATGGCCATTTTCAAATACTGTTAAAAATAGTCAAATTTTAAATTTTTTTTAAAATGGCCTAGTTTCATACTTAGTATGTCAAAATATATTGATTATTTTTTAAAAATTGATTTAGTTTTTTTAAAAATTGATTTACCTTATTTAGTATATCACAATATATTGATTTATTTTTGAAAATTGATTTATTTTTTAAAAAATTGATTTACTATTTCAGAAATTGATTTAAATTATAAAAAAATAGAGCTACTAAAAATAGTTATTTATCAAAATAAATTATAAAACGGTCATGTATTAATTAAGTGTAAAAAGAAAAGGACCATTTTTAAAATTGATCATAAAAAAAGGTCATTTCATATAAATACTCGTTACCGAATTAGGCTTATCAAAACTAATATTTTTCCTTAAAAGAGATATGCAAAAGAACCACGAGAATTTTTTCGAAAATTTGGGAAATTTTGATTATATCCCGAAAAGTTCAAAAAAATGAAACATCTCAAATTTTTAAATTTTTTGAAAAATATTGGATTTATTTATAAAAATATTTTTAAAAACACCATTTTTTACAAATTAATAAGGTATTTGAGACAATGGGTCTAGTTATTTGAGATAAAGAGTTTGGTTACCTCAATAACTTAATTATTACCCCCCCAATTAGCCCAATTGATTATCTCAAGTATCTTAAAAAATGCTAATTTTGAACAAAAAGTTTCATTTTTCTAAATTTTTTAAAAAGTATTATGTTTCTAAATAAATTTTAGAAAATTGACAAATGTCTAACTAAGTTAGAGGCTTTTGAAAAAGTTAGCCCATCAGGCATTTTTCAACGTTTCAAAGACTTTGGGCCTTGCTTTTTCATAAGGAGCCCTAAGATTTTTGGGCCCAAATTATGCTCTGAAAATCTATCAATACCGCTTCTTTTGTCTAATATTCCAAAAGTATCTGTTTTTTCATTTCAATAATTTTATAGCCATTATTAGATATACATTTCATATGTAAAATATTTATATGTGATATACATGTACACTAAAATATATATTTGGTATATTTATAAGATATATTCCCGTTTTTTGGTATGCTTTTTATACATAAGGTATACATTTTAGGTATAAAATACATATGTTGTACATTTCTCCAAAAAAAGGGGTATAAATCTATTAGAAACATGGGTATTTTCGTATTCTCTTCCTTTTTTTCATAATTAGCACATCTTAAAATAAGTATTACTTTTACAAAGGTTTTCTTTAGGAAAAAACTACCAAAACCACTACGAATCTAATACTGTTACTCAGCCTAATTACATTTATATGTATAATTTAAGGGCTTAGGGGAGTTAAACTATCTCAAAGATTGAAATGCCCTCTCGACTATGTATGGTTTAACCCATGAATACAATACTATGTTTGGTAATGACGTTGCATTGTATAACTAAATACAAAACTCTAAAATAATAGAGTAAACAGTATATTAGCTTATTGACCTGAAAAAAAATGTTGTTTTGTATTATATTATTCAAAATTAGGTTAGATTATATAAAATATTGTATTGTATATTAGATTAGATTTTATACACTATTATATTGTATTAAATTGGATTAGAGTAGATTCTACATTTATATTATTCTCTATGTTCGTAATTTTCTTTCTCTCATGGTTTATCTCTCTTTACGAGATTATCTTTCTCTACTCTCGCGACTCTCTATTGTTCATATTTTCTCATCAGTTTGTCTTTCTTTCATTCAATATTCTCTTTCTCTGTTACTTAGTCCATATTATTGTCCAATCCAACCCATTATCAACCGTAAAGGAAAGTCAAACCCATTACTGTTTTTATTTTCGTTTTTCTCTCGTTATCTATTAATTAATTATTAACTTGTTATTGTTTAAGAGATACAATGGAGAATACAATGCTTTTGGGGAACGGAGAGGAAACAAATGATATAAAATGGAGAGTTTGGAGGGAAGTGAAGCTGATGTGGAAAATAGCGTTTCCTTCAATGTTGGCAAGAGTGATGTCGTTTGGAGTTTATGTGGTGACTCAGTCATTTCTAGGCCACGTCAGCGAGTTGGACCTTGCTGCTTTTGCTCTCGTCCAAACCATTCTCCTTCGATTCGTCAACGGCGTTATAGTGAGTAGTAAACAAACTTCTTCGGTTCTTCGTACATAGTTTAAATATTTCATTTCACTAGGATTATATTACTACAGTCCGTTATCCATGGTCCCATCACCTTGGATTTATTATATATAAAGCCATAAAATTCAGCTATTTCTCAAATATATATTTTAAGACAATCAATCAATTAAAATAATTGATCAAAAATGACAAATTCATAAGAAAAGTATAGTAAGTTTGGGTTTAAAATACATTTTTACTTTTTATTTAAACACGTGTTGTTTTTCGGAAAAAGTTTTTTTTTTTTAAAAAAAACTACTTTGCGTGTAGTTGTTTGAAGTGTTTAGTCTAGTCGTTTATTAGGTCATTCAAAAAGTAATAAACATTGTTTGAATAAAATCAATTCTTAAATCTACTAAAAGCCTAAATTTGCCCATCATGAGACCAAAATTGCATCTAATTCCACAAAATGTTATGGAATAACAATTTTACAAGTATATAACACGAATCTCACAGTAACGATGTGTAAAATTAAACCATATTTCACTTTGCTCAATACAATGTATCTAACATAAACTCGAATTTTTGTTTAATGTCAATACTTAACTTAAAAATTATCTATCCCAATTGAAACAAAATCTCTACGACTTTGTCCAAATAAAGTGCCAAACTCTAGTCATCAGTTGTGACAATAATTTAGACGGAATAAATAATTGTAACTCGAATATGAATAATCTTTTATACTTTTGATACTTAGTCAGTATAGCTATAATCAAGAATTAGTATAAGACCTTTCAAAAACAAAATTAGTATAAGAATGTATGATTTAACCTATGTATCCTCTAGTTAAATCTTGATTATATGTTGTATTGGAACTTTGAATACTATAAGTTAGGTATGTCGAGTGCAACTGAGACTCTCTGTGGCCAAGCATTTGGCGCTGGACAAGACCACATGATGGGAATTTACTTGCAGCGGTCATGGATTGTCAACTTCATCACTGTAACAATAATGGTGCCCGTCTTCGTCTTCGCTACTCCCTTCTTGCGGTTGATTGGCGAGCAAGAAAATATAGTCGTTGCTGCTGGGAAAATCTCTATTTGGTGTATTCCATTTTTATACTACCTTATCTTCAACTTTACCATCCAAATGTACCTCCAGGCACAGCTCAAGAATATGATTGTTGGCTGGCTCTCAATGATGTCATTTGTGTTTCATATATTGTTGTCATGGATTCTTATTTTTAAGCTCGAGTGGGGGGTTGGTGGTGCTCTTGGAGCAATGAATATTGCCGGTTGGACTTCGGTGGTTGGACAATTTGTGTATATTTTTGGGGGTTGGTGTCCTAGTTCATGGAAGGGATTTACGCTTGCAGCTTTTACTGATTTATGGCCTGTTATAAAGCTATCAGTGTCATCTGGTCTCATGTTGTGGTAAGTCCCTTTTTTTTCTTTTTTTGTTCCGTTTTAAGTTGTTTTGATTATTTTACTCGAATGGATAAAAGAAATACTATGCAGATAGTGTGCACTTTTTTTAACATAAACTTCTCTAAAGTTCCATCAAATTCACACATTTATTTTACTATGATATATTATTGACTTAAAAAAAAAATGTGCACATTGCATATGTAGGAACTATTTTTATTCTATTACTTTGTTTTCTTCAATCTTCTCCGTATTTTGTGTTATTAATAATATGTTCATGTTGAAAACCTTAAACAATCTCATGAAGAATGTCAGATTACAAATGTTTTAATAGTGAAAAGTTTTGTTATTGGAAAACATTATTAAATATAGCACTAAATTTATGTCTAATTTTTACAGTTCTAAGTGAATGATGTATTTAAATCAACTATAACTTCTATTATTTTTCTTCCGTAGACTATGGAAACTAATGTGATTATGATAAAGAGAGGAAAAAAAATTGAAGTAATATTGCAAGCACTATATTTTTGTACTAATTGTTTTTTTTTTTTTTTTTGTATAAAACAACATATCATCATCTCTCTGTTACACAATATCATAAGTAACTAAAAAAACTTACCACATTTGTTAAATTTTGAGCTTTTTTCCCCTATGAATTAACCTTGATAAGAAAAATCAGTGATTTAATTATTTCTCTTTCAATGTTCTAGTAAAGGAAAATTAGGATTTGTAATGCTATACGAGACATAATGTAGGCATTTTATATCAATATGGAACAATTTCAATCATATATTGTTAAATAACAAGGATTAACATTATTGTCAAAAAAAAAAAAAGAAGAAACAAAACAAAAAACAGAAACGAAACAAATAAACAGTCTTGAAGCTTACCTGTAGAGTTGGGTTGAATCTTAATTTGTTTTAAACATATATCTAATGTAGAAAAACTAACATATTATGTCATAATATGAACCACTCTCTATGTAACATATGATTTGTGCAGTACTTGCATTTTTAAATTCTAGAAAAAAAACGAAAATATCTATAAATGTTAAAATATAAGTAGTCTCCTAACAAATTTTTTTCTTTGTAACAGTTTAGAATTATGGTACAATTCAATTCTTGTATTGTTAGCAGGATACATGAAAGATGCAACAACTGCCATTTCTGCATTTTCTATTTGGTAAGCAACATATTACATAACTCATTTGTAATAATACTATTATTTTTCATTATACTTCTATAATATTAAAATTGAATTTTGTATTTGTATTTGATAATTAGGATTGTAAAGGTACTTTTAATTCTTATTATTGTGTTTGCAGTCTCAATATAACAACATGGGAGTTGATGTTATGCCTGGGGTTTCTAGGTGCTGCGTGGTACGTAAGTTTTTAGCTACACAATATCATATATTGTATTAAAAAAAATTTAATGGACAAATATTGATGTATTTTACTTTTAAAATTTAGTAATTTGTCATTCTAATCGTTGAAAAAAATTACAATTACTTTATTTAGTTTCAGTGTGAGGTATCAGAATAAATAAAACATAATAAAATTAAGAAAACTGATGTACTTTCTGATAATATGATCAGCTCTTATCTAAATATTTTGATATCAATATATGATATAAACTATTGATTATTTTGCTTTTGGCAAAATATTATTAATTATTTTTGTGAAACATTCTATTTCAACAAATTAAGAAATAAATATATATTGAACTAATCTTTTTTTATTGAAGCAAGAGTATCTTTTAAAAAAAATGAGGATTATGTGTGTTACACAATTATTACTTACTGAAAATTGCTAATATTGTTAATGTTTTAATTTGATAGTGTACGAGTATCGAATGAGTTGGGAAGAGGAAATGCAAAAGCTGCAAAATTTGCCATCAAAGTTATCCTCAGCACTTCAGTTCTGTTTGGAGTGTTACTTTGGATTTTGTGTTTGGTATTCGGCCATAAGATTTCGTATCTTTTCACTACTGAGGAAAAAGTTGCAGAAGTTGTATCAGATCTTTCTGTGTTGCTTGCCTTCTCTATCTTACTTAATAGCATTTATCCAGTTCTTTCAGGCAAGTAATTTTTTCTCCCATAAATTAGTAAATGTCGAGCTGATTGTGAAATAATCACACTTTTAGACTTTTTCTTTCAACTTATACACATATTCATTCAATAACCTTGTTTAAAGACATTTAGTGCGCATACATATTTCTTACTATATTAACTGCTTTACTCTTAAGAGAACTATAAAGCACACTTTGTTTAAGAGCTATGTCTAGATTTTTAAGCTAATGTTTTTAGTCTTGACAACATGTATGTAAATATATTAGTTACAAATTGTTACATTTTGTCATTGCTGAAATACATATATACATATTTTAGAAGAAGATTATATTCGTCGATTTTTTTATTTGAAAAATAATTATCAAGTTTTGTACTTGCAGGTGTGGCTATAGGTGCCGGATTACAAGGGACGGTAGCTATAGTAAATATTTGTTGCTATTATATGATTGGGATACCCTTAGGAGTTGTGCTTGCGTATGTGGCTAATCTTCAAGTGAAGGTAAAAACTTGCATGGTTACTTAATGACTGCGGTAAAATTACTCTATTTTATGAGTAATCAAAAATTTGAACAAATTCTATATTGGAAAAAAAAACGCAATAGCCTTTAAGCATATAAATAAGCTACAGAAGGCACAATCCTTATTAGACTTAATCTCAGTAAAAGAAAATGCAACTCAACTAGAAAACTAAGCACACTTAATTTTGAAAAAAAAAAAATTAATAAAACACTTAAGAATAAATGAAAATGTCCAACATGCCAAATTTATTTCAAGCATATCTTGCCAATCCTTTGGTTAGAAAAGAAGCCTTCCTCTACTAGTGTACCTTTGATATGAGGAACCATGATTATATATAATGCTGACATTTTTGTTATCACAACAAAACTTCATGAGCAAATTGGTTGAAGCTTTTGATCCTTCCAATAATAATTTCATACAAACTAGTTCAAAAATTCCTTTTGCAAATGTTTTAAATTCAGTCTTAGTGTTGATTCTAGTAATAACTGACTATTTCTTATTCCTTTTTATCACAAATTTCAACACAAAAACGTATAATAATTCGATGTTGACCTTTTATAATCAATTGAACCAACCAATGTATATATGTAGATTCTTCTACATCTTTTTTATCATTCTTCTTAAAGATAAGTCCCTTTCTTGGCATCCTTTCTATGGTGTTTTAAAATATATAGAAAATCTCAATACTTTATTCGCCTGTGCAATGTATAAAACTGATTCACAATACTCACTACAAATTGATCAATATTTAGTCTGGTATAGGAAAGTTAAATTAGTTTCCAATTAATTATTGATATCTCTCCTTATTAGTAAGATTTTTCATTTAGTATATTATAATTTTTCACATTCAGATCCATAGATACCTACAAGTTTGCAACCTAACATCCTAATTTTACTAAGAAGATCCATAGAAATTTTACTTTTTGTCCTAGCCACCTCTGTACCCAGGAAATATTTCAAGGATCTCAGATCCTATATCTCGGATTCTCCAACAAGAATTGACTTATACTTTCTCAATATCTTTAAAGTTATCCTTATAAGAATAATATATCTAGACAATTATGATTATAAAATTCTAACCAAGCATATAATTTCTATCATATTTGCACCCAAACAAATCAAAAATAGAATTTGTAGACAGTAAAGCGGAGAAGAACAATAATAAGTTTGAATAAACACTTAATATATAAAATTTGGAAAATTAATTAACACTCGTAACTATGGCTTTAAAATATCCATAATCTAACTAGGACCTAATCTAGTAAGTCCATAAAATTAATAAATGAATCCATCACGCTAGTTTGACAAGTAGATAAGGAAGAGGAAGAGAATCAACGAATAGAAGTGGTTGGGATACAAAGCTCATCCACATAGACAGCCTTTCGGCCTCCAAGCAATCTCCTTCATCTTTTGATTATCTCCTCTCTAGTTTTTAAGTGTTTCTACGTGTCTATAGTCCCCAAAAGACGTCTCTGTCTGACCTAGAGAGTCCAATTTGCAGTGTATTTGACCTTAGGAGTGATTTTGAGAGTCCAATTTACAGTGTATTTGACCTTAGGAGTGATTTGAGAAAAACCCATGAAGTCTCAGAATCCAAAACGTGTAAAAAGCTTAAGTCAGTGAAAATTCAGCATTGCTGTCACCTCGCCTTCAGAAATTGGGCTTTGTATCACCTAATTTTGAAAGTATTTTTTATGTTAAACTCCTCTGGTACCATGGCATCAAACACCAACATCGCGGTACCCAACCACCAGAACTCAATTTTCAGCTTTTCAATTATAGCTCGGTTTCAACTCCTTTTCGTTCGTTCTCCTCCAAAACACTTCCAAAATATAAAAATATTATTAAAAACCTAGAAACAACAAGAAAAGTAACAAAGTAGCACATTTAAGCACTTATTAATAATGGTTCTTTTACAAGAATCCATCCCCTTATTACTTCTTTCGATTTCTTATTCAATCATCCAAGAGCTCAAAAATTTTCTCTTTCTCAAGCATCTTTGCATACTTTATGCCATTTTCAGCATAAATTCAATCAACTCATAAAAAACATCCAAGTCTTGCCATATTTTTTTTTTAACTTATGAAAATATTGGATTTTTTTTTTTGACATCTTACTTGGTATCTTGTAATGATGATTTAATCTTAAAAATAATTTGGGTTGAATTGCACAAGTTCGAGTAGGTTTCTATTATTACTTTTATAGCTCCATTTAAGTTGAAAAGAACAAGAATGTCTTCCCTTTTCAACATCAATTGAGTTATTTAGCGAGGCCTTCACCATCGAATTTTTTTAAATCCTAGTTGCAAATTATAATCATCTTCGGTGGTTTTATTACTCTAGTCAGACATCTAAATATTTCTCTGCCAAGAATGATCAATTATGTTGATTATGACTATGTACTTTATGAACAACTACAAAACTGAACTAATCATATTGAGTAGAAAGCAAGAGCGTACACGTATAAATAACTTACATAAGAAACAATCATTGCCTATTCTATAATAAACAACCTAAATAAACTAGGAAACAAAGCAAAATATAAAATAAAAGACATTAATAATAGATAAGCACCAACAATTGTTGAGAAATAAATTAAAAAAAAACTCTCTAAAATCCTAAAACTATTGATATTCAATAAATATAGAATCATGTAAATATCCTAAATGACTCATGCAAGGTGGTAATATGATTATGTTCTACAACAAGATTTTCCCCCCTCTCTCCTCGTAGTGATTATAGGTGTATTTGATAATATATTATTTTATTATAATTGTCTAGGAACACCACTCTTGTTTCCCTTATAATTGAAAAAAAAAGTTATATATGGCAAGAATGTATTTATTTTATTATGTTTTAATGAATATATATATATAATTTTTCGACACTAGAGTAATTAAATATGAACCTAGGTACTACGACAAATTATTGACTTTAGATGATTCCATTCCGTGTTACTTCATAGTTGTTAGGACCAAAATTTTTTAAACGTGAGAAAGAAAAGTCGTTAAATTTTGACCTTATATTGCTTATATAGTTATTTATGGGTTGATATCTTGTTTATTTTGTAGGGATTATGGATTGGAATGTTGTGTGGAGTGTTAACACAAACAATTGCACTTATTTTCATCACATGGAAAACAGATTGGGAGGGTCAGGTATGTGAATACATTAAAGATATTGAACATTATATATACGTTGTTCTTTTGAAAGGGTATACACCATGTCTTATATTTACATATTAGTTCTCATAATAATTAAATATTTCAAATGATGATATCAATATTTGAAATAAAATAATCACTATTTATATTAAAATAATGCAAATTTTCTAACATATATATTTCAAATACAACTACATATTATGAGGTTATACTAAAAATTAGTAATATACATCTATATCGAAGCATTGAAACTTTGTAATATACGTTATATATTTTATTAGTCCAACTATGACAATCATTGAGCAAGATATTCTCATGTTCTTATAAATTTATAGGTAAACAAGGCATCAGAACGACTCAATCGGTGGTTTTTGAAACCTTCAGACGAACTCAATTAGGCATAAGCTCTTAAATATTTCCACGTAAGGAAAAATTATATCAAAGTTGTTTTAATTTAACATTATAAGTGTCAATGATAATTTGAGTGCCACAAACATGTAAGGTCATCAAATGAATATTATTTAGTCATTTAATTAATATTTCGCTATCATGCCATGCTTGGAGCATTGTATTATATCATATTATATCCAAACACATTGTATTAAACTGTATTCTACTCTACTATTTTTTTCTCCTAATGATATTTTAGTAGGTTTTGTTTGTTGAGAAAATTTCCTTTAAAGTAGTTTATTAGTTGGTTGTTACTTACAATGTTTAATAGACTATTTATTATCTATTTGATGTGGTTGACGAATTCCATAATATTAATCTTATTATCGAGGTCCCTTGTATCTCAATGATATACATGTAATATCTGTTCATATAGTGCAAATATTTTAAAGATTTAATGAGTAATAATAAGTAATAAATAATAGCTCGTATTAACATATAAAAGATGAATACTTTATCATGTGATAGAATGCACTTTTGTCTAAATCATTGAAATTGGTAAAATCTCTAATCATTGAAGTGATTATCGTTAAACAAAAATACTAATGTATTATACTAAAGTTATAAGTGCATTGAAAAGAATCAAGTAAAATAGAATTTAATGTTAAGTATCACGACTCAATATTTTATTTTTTTTATTAATTTGCAATTACAAGATTATTGTAATCTTAGTAATTGACAACCTGGTTTTATGTAGTTCATTTTTTTTTAGTTACTAAAGGACTAACAACAATTCTTTAGTTCTAACTCTATTATATTGGAAGATAAAATCTGTGAATTAATGAGAACATTTTTCATGATTTTGGACATTATGCATATAACCATCATAAAGTTTTTCAAAAACTTGGATAATATAAATCAAAGCTGGGTATACACTATATGAATTCGACTATGCTAGTATAAGCGGATACAAATATCATATTCAACTATTAACCGTTAGATGAACAATGACAACTTAAAAGTAAATATGCATAAGAGGAACAATGCAATAATTTCACCTCAGTATTGTATTAGGGATAAGTCTATATGTATAGTATCTGCTAAATGGATTGAGCCAATCAATATATTAAGTTTCATGGAAAATTATACGACACTTAGTCTAAGATTAATATTGGTCCTATAAAAGTATATATCAATATTAATGGACAAGACTCAATCATAATTGTGATTATAGGTATTTAGTTCATTAGAGCTTAGAATATTTTGACCTATTTGGTCCTTTATCAAGCTCAAACATAGCTCATTACCATTTGATAATCAGTTGAGAACAATAAACCAAATAGGGTTAATATCTTTTTAGGTACTTAAGAAAAAATTTCTCCTAAGTCTACATAGAGCCAAATGAAAGAGCATGATCTCCCGAGCTGTGTTAGGCCAAAAATATAGTGAGAGAGAGAGAGAGAGACAGAGAGAGAGAGAGAGAGAGACTAAGTCTACATAGAGCCAAATGAAAGAGCATGATCTCCCGAGCTGTGTTAGGCCAAAAATAGAGTGAGAGAGAGAGAGAGAGATTGACCACTATAAGGTTTCCCAATCCTTGTGCGATTTTGGTCATTTCAATGAAAGTAAAACAAAGAGTGTCTTCTTATTCGTTTGTTCATCTTTTTCTTGGGAATAAAGAAAGATATCACAGATCCAATCAATCAAAGAGACTCTCGAGAATATGTAGAAAGACTTGAAGTTTATGAAGCTTTTTCAATTATTATTCTTGATTAAGAACCACAAGTTAATTTATACTGAATCACAATCCAAAAAACTTTTGCGAAATTTTTAAAAAAAAATTAATTCCCATGCATTCATATCGTTTACAATACTTTGGTGTTTTTGAAAATATTTTGATTATTTTTATGTTCTAAGAATAGCAATATTTTCATTGTACTAAGATCTTGTATTAAATATTGAATTGTGAGAGGGAAAATAATATGAGAGAAGTGATGAGAGATAAATTGAAGTAAGTAGAAGGAAGAAAGAAATTGATAATAGAGAAAACAATGAGAAAAAAAAAGTAATAATAGACTAAGCAGTTGAAGAGAAAGTAAAGTGAAGAGAGAGAAACAAAGTGAGAGAAAACAATAAAAGAGAAGAAATAATAAGAGATAATAAGTTAAGAGAATGTGAAATAAGAGAATAAAAATGGTGAAAATGAATTGAATAAAAATCAGGAGAGAAAAAGGGCTGAAAAAGAAAGTGAAATGAGATAAAATAAAGTGAAAGAAAGTAAAGAGAGAGATAATGAAGTGAGAGAAATGTGAAATGAGAAAAAGTATGAATAGAGAAGTAGACGGAAAAAAAGTAAGAAAAGAGAAATTAAGGAGAATGAGTGAGTATTATATAACACAATGTTAGGCTTAAACTTAATAATACAGTCTGAATCAGACTTTTCTGTATTGTATTATACTATCCACATTGTTTCATATTTTGAAGTTTTATTTAGTAGTGAAATATAAAAGCATATCTAAATCAAACTTTGTGTTTAATTAGTACTATACAAAATCCCTATATCGTTATCTGGCATATAAAACATGTTTTAAATGAATGAAACATTAACAACAAAGCTAGACTAGAGCCTTGATTATCTATTTAATTTTTACTTTTGCAATATCACTATAAGAAATAGATTAATATCAATCTTAATTTTAATTAAAAAAAATTGCGTACAATGCCCTGATTTATGTGTAAGCTAATAAAGTATTTAAGGTGATATTTTAAATCTTATAATCGAGATTTGTAATGGATAAGAGAATCTTAATCGACTTAAGCATGGAAAAACATAAGAAGTTTTCTTCGTAATTGAGTGTACCCTTTTTTCTACTAATCTGTCTTTGAAATATTCTGTCTTTCTATTAACTCCTCTTTTTCTCTTGTATACCGGCTTGCATCCTTTGGGTTTTATCTCATCTAGCAAGTTTACAAGAGTCTAGACTTGGTTAGAGTATATAGATTCAATTTCTTCTCCCAAACCCATATACCTCAAGGGCTACCTAGTAACCCTCTTACTATATTAACACTATGTTATTGATCAATAGGTCTGTTTGGAAAGATCTTCGGAGCCTATTTGGGTGAAATATAATAAGAGCTTCTAGGCTTTAAAAGCTCTTCTAAAAAAAGCCAAACTCATGTGGCTTATTTAGAAAGAACTTCAAAGAAAATAAGGAAATTTCTTTTTTGGTATTAATGAAAATTTACATTTTTATATTTAGCTTTATCTTAATAAATAACAAAAAAAAAAACCATTTATATCTTTAAATCAAATTTTCAAATATATCATCCAAATAGTATACTAAAAGTTATAACTTTAACTTATCTTCTTCTAGTACATAAAAATATAAACAAAAGCCATCCTAAATAGGCCTAGTAAGTGGTGTAACATCTTGTGGTACAACGTTAGTTTTACTTTACAAAACTTACTTAGGTAAAAATTCTCTTGAAAGTCTTTCTAGGATTATCTTGCTCTTGGGTTTAAAAGTTTTCATATAATTCTCCACTTACAAAGTTAAATTTATTGAAACAAATATTTTATCATCGTTTGAACCATAAAAATAATATCCCTTCATGTGTCATTCCTTTGGGATATTCTACAAAAAAATGCATGAATTTTTGTACAAACAAAACATCATAACTATATGTAAGGTATATCCTCAGAAACAAAGGAGGTAGTGTTGAATACATGAGAACATATCTAACTCAAAGAGAATTCTATTTCTTTTTTCTACTATGTCCTTTTACTATAGTCTCCCTTGCATAGAAGATGTGATGAAATCCAATTATTTTTAAAATTTTGTTAAAACATATTGGACAAGAATTCACCTACATGATTTGAGTGAATGCTCTTTATATTGTTCTCAAGCTATTTTTCTATTATGCTTTAAATTCTTTTAAAATTCAACAACTTTTGAAACATTTATTATATCATATAGGATATATGAAAACTAAACATTTTTTAGACTGTTTTCTTTGAGAATAGATGCTTAGTCATTTTGCTTTTTAGATAGCATTCAAATCAAGTAAATCATGAGCTTTTAATTAAATTAAAGGTATTTCGCTTCTTCATCCTATTTAGGCTAATATTTTTGGTACTGTGCCTTAGAAAATATTTATTATTCTTTAGCACTCTAAAACAATATTTTTGCTTTATGAAATATCTTTGCTTGAATACTTTATTGTTTCCTTATATGTTTAATATTAGCATATTTGAATATACTTACGTGTAAATATCTAAAATTTCCATGATATATTATATTGTTATAAATAAATAAATATATGAAGTTGCTTATATAGAGGAGACTTATTTCTTTATTCTATGTCCAAATGAAATGTTCACAAATTGTAAATAAAAATGGAATATTTTATTTATAATAAGTTATAGAATTTGTCTATCGCAATGAAAGTGATTAGTCTCAAGTCACAGAAGTGACTGACTTCTAATAGAAATACTAATATGATATGAAAGTTATAAGTATATTGAACTAGACCAAGTAATAAAAAAAAATTGAGATTAAATGTCATCACTCAATTTCTTATTATTACTAACGTAGCACTATGCATATGGACCTTAATCCTAGTGTTGGTCAAACTTACTTTTATGAGTTTTATTCTTTTAGAATTACTAAAAGACTAGTTCTAATCTTTGATTCTAATCCTGGTATCTTGGAAGATAAGGTTTATGAATTGATGAGAATGTCCTTTATTACCACACCGAGTTCTTTTAAAGTTTAGGAATAATTTAAATCTCTGATCTAGATATTCACTTTGTCAATTTGACAATATTTGTGAAATTATAATTGTCAACAAATTATCCATTGGATGAAAGATAGTAACTCAGAGGTAAATATATAAAGGAATATTACGGTAATTTTACATCTCTATTATGGTATGGCCTTGGAAGTACATTTGTGGTATAGTATATATTAAATGAATTAAGTTTATTAATTTGTTAATAACTTCTAGAAAAGAAAATATTTAATCTAAAAATGTAATATTGGACCTATAGTGGAGCCTTAATATTAATGGATATAACCAATTTATAAGTGGGAGTTAATTATAATTATTAGCAACTAGTCTATTGGAGGTTAGATTATTTGGGTCCATTGAGTCCCTATCCAGTGTAACCAAGCCCAATAGTTGATTAATTAATAGTAGCTCAATTCTATTTAGACCATGATTAGAATAAGTAATTACTTAAGTTGTGAAGTTGATCCAATATGAAAAACTACCTAAGGCTCTATATAGTTAACTAATAGTTACTTAACTAAGTACTTCACTTGACTCTCTTTACTGAGCCACACATGTGAGAGACAGTTAACTAATAGTTACTTAACTAAGTACTTCACTTGACTCTCTTTACTGAGCCACACATGTGAGAGAGAGAGAGAAGCACTAGGGTTTTATACAAAGAGAGTTGGCCAATATTGGTTCTCTTTGTGCTCGAAACAATCAAGTCATTATCTTGTCTTGTTTATGTCTCTATTCAATCCAAGGAGATAGAACATGTGTCCATCTGGATCGTTCTTGAAGTTGTTCTCTCCAGTCGGTTCAAGAAGAGAGGGATAAGAGTCTTTCTTGGAAATCTTGAAGTTTTCACAAAACCAACCAAGAAATGGTGCCCACACACTAAATCAACTGACGGTGAAGGTGAAGATAATAGATAGGAAAACTTGAAGCTTCGAAGTTTTCAAGGTAATCTTGTATTAGTTGCATATAAAATCTCTAAAATTGATATATAATATGCTATATGATCCTATGATGTTTTACGCATGCCAAGAAATTTAAAATCCTATTTCATTGTGTTCTTGTTTTGCAAAACATGATTTTGCTCTTTTGAAAATCATTTTAGTCAATAATATGATTAAGGATAGATCTTATGTCACGACCCAAAACCCGGGCTAATGGCAGAAGAGGAATTTCACAAAGGTAAAAAATTCCTTGATTTATTTGAAAAATGTCAAAAGTTCTAGTTTTTATAAAAACGGCCTATTTAAATAAAATAATTGGAATTCCATCCCGTGAACTACTCCCACAGTTCGTATACACCATCAAACATTGATTGAACAATTACTTAAAAATATGAAATTAAGTACAAAACCCAGCATCATCATCAACCACTAAAAAGTCAAACACCAGAATGGCATACATAAATTTGCAAACAAAATAGAAAGCAGTAATCTTGGTTCAAGGCTAACGCAAAATCCAAATAGTCCAAAGACTACGACAACAACTCCTAGCATTACTAAGAAGCGAACTGCAATCAGGATGACCTCTTACTCCTTTTGATCACCAAGATCGCACTGGACACCACCTGAGGAGGAAGGTAGGGGGTGAGCATACAATGCCCAGTAGGAAAATAGTTACCTCGGAGAAAAATAGTTCAGTGATGGGAATCTCCTACATGGTTAGTTCAAATCTAAAACATACACACACGTATATATATATATATATATAATCCAAACAGGGAGCCAATATATATAAAACAATGTAATCAAAACCATCACTCTATATGCAAATGACACAAATCAACCCATACCCATGAGCTCACATTCTCTCATCTGTGGAAACCCAGGATGATGGCACTAAGTGTACCTAACAGCCTGCTTGATACTTAAGCTCATACTCAGAGGGGACACCCATGTGTCGCCAACCAAACCTGGAGGGGCAACCGAATTGCCTACACCTGCCAAATGGGGAGGTAATCAGAAGTAACAAGACGTCGCGCGAGTTTACGGACTTTCACCGACGGTGGGACACGCAGTGCCACACTGTAAAACCCACGATGCTAACACGGTGCTCATGTATGATCCTATGACACATGCAATATAGAAATGAAGAGTAAAAACTACTGTACTTTGGTTTTTCAGTAAAACATGCATAATAGGGTTTTATAGAAAAACGGGCAGTATAACGGCCCTATTTTTGATATACCCAAAATAACCTGCACATAGCAAATTCTCAGAGCAGTACAGTATATATCGTATAACCAGATTCCATCACATATAATTCAAATCATTAAAAACATACTTGTTCTTATATGCTGCAGAAAATAAGTTTTAACTCAAAAACGGTATAAAACGAAAGTAACTAAACCCCTACCTCAACAGAATAGCGACACCACGCTATTAAGTCCTTAAGGTGTCGTTGACGATCGCCCGGAGGGTCGGAAACTAATTCCAAGCCCTCGATCGTCCTCGTGCGAAAAACCAACTTTTTCATCGAAGCTTCAATTCCACGAATGAACCTCTTCACTGAATTCCTAGCACCCAAAATAGATAGGTTAGACATATAACTTGTCCAATTCGAGTCCGGGTCCACACCAGACCGGTGGCATGCAAAACGAGATAAAATTTTGACCGTCCGATCTCGATTTTCGTGCCGATCACCAAACCACACAATATATATATATATATATATCAAACTTCTCCATTTTCCGAGTACATTCCAAAAATACAATCAAAAACACAATCCAACAGTCGGATCGAGAACAACAACCATAAACTCGAAATGACCAAAAATGACAACTTTCAATTCGGGCAAAATAGAGTTGAGATATATATACATTGATGATCCTTGCGACGATACGAATCCAACGGGACCAGTTTGAGGCCGAAAGGTGGCTGGAATCGTCGCCGGTGATGAAAAAACTAAAATGGGTTAAAATGGCATCAATGGCTTTTTCTGGCGATACAGGCGGCGGCGACGACCGGGAACAGGTGGTGGAGCTTCGGCGCGGCACGGGGGACCTTCGCCGGTCAGTGGCGCGGGCGGACGGTGGCTGGGTGGCAGTCCTGTGGTGGTGCGGCCGAGAGATCCGAGAGAGGAGAGAGAAAGAGAGTTTCGGGAAGAAAGAGAGAGAGAAGAAGAGAGGGGATTGGCTGAGCAGGGCCACGTGGCCCAATCTTATAGGGCTGTGCAATTTTTTCAGAAATTGCACATAAGTCCCCAAAATTTCAAATCTCTATCAATCTAATCCCCCAAAATTTGTAATTTAGTCCATCTGTACAAAATTTTTGCAAATTAGTCCCCACAATATTTTATCCGGAAAATTGGTAAAATGTCCAAATTACCCTCGAAAATTCCGGGTTTTTATATCTTAGATCCAAGAAAAACCAGAAAATATGACCTAAGTATCAATGTCATAGGTGAGTTATATTTGTAGATAATTTCCATTGCTTTTTTATATGACCTAAGTATTAATTGCTTTTTGATAATGCCTAAGGATAGATCTTATATCCAAGAATAACCAAAAAATATGACCTAGGTATTAATTGCTTTTTGATAATGCTTAAGTTCAGTGACATGTAGTGAGATAGAAAGATCTGTCTGAAACCAACATTCCAATACCTAAATTTCCATTTACTTATCCGTCTACTCTCCTAAACATCAAGCAAAGAATTGCTAGTATAATTAGTGGCTCTAGAATATACTTTCAAGAATCAGTAGAATCTGCAAAAATATGTCTCAAGTAATATTAGGCTCTACTAAATTTTTTTTTCTTTCTTTTTTCTATTTTCTTTTATGCTTTGGCAGTTGAACTCTTTTGTACTTCTTCTTTTCTTTTTTAATTAATTTTTTGGTATATAGGATCAGAGTATAGATAAGTACCAATCTAGTTGGGATGTTCCTATTGTTATGCCTTATACTTACTCGTTTCTATTTCAAAAAGAGTAGTATAAATTACTCACAACTTCCTTGTCCTTTGCTGGTTAATTTGGACAACTAATTTTCCAATATCTTTTTGGCCGCTCAGTGGAAAGAATTTGGCTTCACTTTCTCGGTCCAAGTATATCTTCCTTTGTTGTTTGTTACCTTTTTCTTTTGGAATTGGTATAGTAGCACATCTAGACTTTACCTTTCGAATATTGGGCAAGACAACAAGGGGTAACATGAAACCCATTTTCAGCAAAGGGTATATGGAGAATTTATGAACAATTTTGGTCCAAAATGATTAAAAACGAATTTAGTTTGAATTTGGACTATGGTGCAAAACTCTTTGACTCTTAGGGACTAAGTAATTGTTAAGTTGCTTATTTGAGAAGATCTTGAAAGCAAAGACTAAAGAGCTTATAATACTCATGATTAGCCCTAGATTTACTAAATTATGTGTATTTATTGTCCGTCATTGATATAATTATGTGCAGTAATTTGATTTTTATGCAGTGAAAATATGAAACAGTACACAATCAACATATATATGCCCAAATATTAAGTTATAACTAAAATTTTCGTTTAGTGCATGTCGGGATATTTTTATTATTTTACATTTTATTGTGAGCGCACTTTTAGTATAAAATTTTAATGCGTGCTATTATTTTAAAAAATGATTTGAACATATCTTTAATATGTTTATTTGTATTTATTTATTTTTATTGATTTTGCTAAGAACATGAATGTAATTACGATACATAATAGACATATAATACGTAATAGAAATATATATCATTTATAAAATAATACTTTAATTGATGTCAGTATTATGTATGCATTTATCCTTTCCTAATAATATGTGTAAAAAAAATTGAATATATAATTAAGTATATGGGAGTATACTTAGGATGCCGTGTGTGTCACTGTTTAAACAGTCGTGTAGTTGGTAGTCTAAGAATTTATATACTTAATAATATATATTGATAGCGAACCGTAAGTTCCCTTTTCTGTTCAAGTGCTTTTGAAAAAAAAAATGTATATGTAAATGATAATAATGATTATAAATTCTATTCCTCTATTAATCTTATCCACCTTCATTTTTTCTTCTCTCTGAATTTTAATGCCTAGAGAAACTCTCTAAGTACCATTCTTCATCGTCTTCTCTATTCCCTAAATTATTAAACTCCAAGAGAAGCAAAAGTGTAAGAATTATAGTGTAGCCTTTCTTTTAATTTTGGGAGAGCGATATGTAAGTCATAAGCATTTGGAAGATATTTTCACTTTTTTAATTCTTGTATTGTGCTTTAGAATACAAGTAAACCTTACTTAATTTCTTTGATTGTCTATATGTTTAAATTGCATAATTATATGTGTTTTATGTGCCATATATTTTATAGCATATTATTTCATGTGAGGTATGATCATCTATACGAACAACTTAATTTAATAGAATATTTTTAAACGAATAAATAATTAGAATGGGTCATTCGAAAATAACAGGAGAGCATTATTCTCATTCCAAGAAGAAAAAAAAATACATTCTAATTATTGATGTGACTAATGAATCATTTGAACGAAAAAACTGAATTATTAGAAACAAACACTCATTCTAATGAACCATTTGAATAGAATAACTAGAATTGTTGAAACAGCTATACATTCCAATAGATATAGCATTTAAATGTCATGGAATTAGTGAACCAATTGGACCGAAGTTTTCAAAATGAAAAGATTTTCTAAAATTCTATTTGAAGGTTTTAAAAGTAAGACTTTAAAAAAAAATGAATGTGCATCTATGTCTAAAGGGTTAAGTGGGCACAAGACATCAGGACTGGTGTACCCACTAAGAACAAATAAAATAATAGACCATCTTAGAGAGATATCTCATACAATTTTGACCCTGGAGATGATAGGCCATTTTGGGGAATATTAATATGTATGTAGCTATATTGGTTTATCACACTCACTTTACATATACTTCTAATATGGTTCTATAAGGAGTAAATAGTAAGAATTGGTTCAGTAATCATGGCTCACTGGTTATTAAAAGCATAAGCATTCTACTAAGTACTCTTAAGGATTAACATAAAAAAGTCTTTAGGGTTATAAAAAGGACATAAAAAATATTTTAGAAAATGACTGAAGTATGCCTCATAAAATACATGCATTGTGGTTTATGTATTCGACTTTTATTTCATATATTATTTAATCTTTTAGGTGATAATTAGCGTGATAATATATAGTAGTTATAAGACGACTTGGTAATATGGTGGTCTAGATTTTAACAGAATAAACATTTTCTTATACTCATTTTTTATTCATGACAATGAAAAACAAGGTATCATTATTTCGTCGCCTCTGTTCAAATCTAACTACAATACACAGCCGACGCAAGTTAAAAAGGGGAATATGCTCCTACTCGCCCTCTCTACCTCTGCCATATTGACAAATTAAGGTTTCAATATTATTCAAAATAACAAACATCTTATTTAGTACTAAAATTTAACTTGAGTGTATAGTGAAATAGTATTAAAGTTCTAGCTCAAGTTAATCAAGGAATTAAGCTTGAAGATGGATGCATATTGGACTTATTAGAATCAAGCTTGAAAATAGAAAATCAAGATACAAGACCATACTTAGATAGGGTCTATTTCATATTTAGTCTTGTATTTAACTTAGTTCATTGTACAATGATTCTCTTTGCATTGGCTCATACTTTTAAAAGGGTTTTTAAATTATCTTAAACTTACAATGGTTATTTTATCATAGAAGTTTGAAAATAGAAAATAATAATTTCTTTAAATGAGAAAAGTATTCTTTAAAACATGATTTCTTATTTTAAAATAAGTTGCAAATATATTTGAAATCATGATAATTTAAAATAGGCTAAAAGAAGATTTTTTATTTACAAATAAGAATGAGTTTTAGGATGAACACTTTCTAAATTATTGTTAAATATCTTTGTGAAACTAAAACAAGTTTGCAATAATCAAAATATTCTTTTTAAATAGATTTCTAATGTTTTTAAAGTGTTTAAAACAAGTTTAGAAGTCATTTTTTGAAAAATACCAAAAGTTATCAAAAATTGAAAAATGCCAAAAATCTTATCAAGTTTGAAAAATGAACAAAAAAGGATTTTTTTTTAAAAAATACCAAAATATGATTTTGGTCGATCAAAGTTGGTCGATCACTTTCAGACCAGTGGCTAGAAATGACCGTTGGAACTGACTTGATGTGTCATATTCCAACGGCTATATTTTTGGTCAACCATCTTTAATTTTGGTCGACCAACTTTGATTTTGATCGAACAAACATTTAGCAGAAAGCTAATAACGGCTATAAATGGCTAATTTTCTTGGATATCTATATGTAGAACCTTATTTGATGATATTTAAGATAAGAGTATGAACCTAAATTGATATTCATCTACTTTCAAAGTGTCTTAGCCAATTTTCACATCAATTACACTGTCAAATCATATTGAGCCAATTTTAGAGTATTCGTTATACATTGTTCTCAAATCGTATAAGCCAAAATTGTATTTATTACTTTTGAAGGGAGATTTCTTGAGTGTATTCACTCTTGTGTATTGAAAAACCATTGAGTGTGAGGTGAGGTTAGCACTGGATTAATAAACAAGCCGATTTAGGTAAGGTTGCCACCAGAGTCATAAACAACCCGTGAGTTGGTGAGATTGGCACCATTGTCTAAATAATCTATGTAAGTCAGGATATTACTGGAGTCAAAACACTCCGAAGTTAGGTATGATAGAGTCGAAGTTAAGACTACTGTAAAGGCTAGGGTGTGCCTAAGAAGAATTCGCTCTATTTATATAAGGGTCGATCAAGTCCATAATCTTAATTTGATCGTGGAAAGTTCAAAGCAAGTTGTCAAGGGCCAGAAACGTAGACAAAACATCGTATTTATCGAACCTTGTAAAAATTGAGTTTGTATTTTCTCTATCCCTACACTCTTTACTTTAATGCAAACTATTTGATTATGTGTTTGATATTTATTGTACTTAATTGATTTGGTATTACTGTTATATATTTTGTATTATTGTTTATTTAGCATAAAGTTTCAAAATAGTGGTATATGGTTTTACATAGTTGAAAATTTTTTTAAAAAGTTTTAAAACCCAATTCACCGCCTCTTGGGTAGTCAATCTTTGGCTAACAATTGGTATTAGAGCTTAGTGCTCAAATTTAAAAGACTTAATTGTCTTGAGATGACATACCTAAATAATTTTCAAAACTTTTCATATGAGGGGTATTCAACTACTAGGCCACTATTTTTTAATGGAACCAGTTTAAATTATTGGAAAAATAGGATGCTTACATATCTACTATCTTTAGATTTTGATTTATGGTATATTGTTACTAAAGGTCCATTTATTTTTAAGAAAAAGGTTGGTGATAAGTTCATTAATAAAGAAATTGATGAATATAATGTATATAATAAAATTATTTTTCAAAGAACGATAGAGCTATACATAATTTGATTTATGATATGGATAGAGATATATTTAATAATATTGAAAAAGTCACAAATGCTCATGAAATATGGAATATGCTTGAAGTGTCATATCGAGGCACAAATTCTATGAAAGATACGAAAAATCAATATTCTTACACGCCAATATAAATTATTCAAGATGCATAAAGATGAGACTATTGCTCAAATGTTTACTAGATTCACTATTATTATTAACTCTGTTAATGCTCTTGGAAAATTGTTCTCTAACATAGATTTGGTGAATAAAGTGCTTGGGAGTCTTCCTAAAGTGTATCTAAGAAAAGTGGTGGCAATTCAAGAAGCTAGAGATCTCACCAAACTTTCTCTAAAAAAACTTATGGGTTCACTCAGGACACATAAGATTTTGATGAAAGAAAATAGTGAAGAAGTTCAAGATGACAATATGTGTTTCATGGCAATTGAAGATGAGGTAAAATCACTTGACCTCATTGATGAGTTTCTTGATGATAATGATACTAGTAGTGATTTTGATAATGAAAGTGATGAAGAAGAATTATCATATAGTGAACTTTTTAATAATTTTAATGAATTGCATAATAACTATAAACTGCTTGTTTTAAAAAATAGTACTCTCAAGAAGAAATTATCTCTTTTATCGAAAGAACTTGAGAATTTTTCAAAAGAAAAAGAAGTTATTTTAACTTGTGATATATGTGCACCCTTGAAAAAAGAAAACATTTCCTTAAATGACAAGAATTTTGAGTTGACTAAAATTGTCCACAAATTCACAAATAGAAAGAAAAATTTTGATATGATGCTTGGTAGACAAAAATGTATTTTTGACAAAGGAGGTATTAGGTACAAATCATCTATAGAACAAAAATATCTCAAAAATTATTTTGTGAAAGCTAGTATTAATGATACCAAGCATACTTGCACTTATAACAATCAAGGTGGACATATTAGTTTTTCATGCTTTGTGAAGAAAAATGCATATTTTAGTGAAAAACTAGCTTAGGTGCCAAAAGAATCTAGAACTAACCCCCAATGATCCAAAATTATGTGGGTACTAAAAATCCAAATTTAAATTTTTATTGTAAGAACAAGCAAGAAAGTGGTTACTCCAAGTAATTCACTTATGATCTCACCAAGTTCTGAATTTTTACAAAGAAATGATGGTAGATATTTCATTTTTGGAGACATACAAAAGGCAAGATTATTGGTATAAATAATATCAGTAACAATTCTTTGCCTGTTTTTGAGAATGTTTTGCTAGATATATACTTAATTTTTATCAACTATATTATTAGAGTTATTGAGTTTTTCTTTTACTTTTTAAATGTTCAATTTGAAATTTTGAACAAATGAGATTATATCATTAAAAAAAATTATGGTTTTGATTTAGTTGATAATTTTTCAAAAAGATTTACATAATTTTCTTTATTGTTTTTAAAATGGCTATGACTACGTTGAAAGCAAATGTTTTACTAAAATACTTTAAGGCCAAAGTTATCAACATTATTTGTTATGTTTTAAATCGAGTATTGATTGAACTTATTTTGAATGAAATACCATTATAAGTTTCGAAATGATGAAAACCCCAATATTGGTTACTTTAGAATCTTTCAATGCAAATACTTTATTTTTCTTTAAACACTAAAGATAATTTGAAAATATTATTTCAAAATCCAGTGTTGGAACTTTTCTTAGTTACTCTACTACTAGTAATATATAAGGAAAGTATTTCAATAAAAGAGCTAAGTAATAAATGAATCTATGCATATAATATTTAATAAGACTAATAACTCCTCCAGAGAGAAAAGCATAGATGATTTTGTATATAGGCATGGAATAAAGCTTGAATGATTAGATCTTAAAAGACAAATCAAAAGATAATGATTAAGTCTAACCTCAACACAAAGAAATTGAAGAGCTTTTGGAATGATGGTATAAATAATTTTAAATGAATTATTATGAGTCCAAATTAGATTGATATATTAATTAGTTTTATATAATTAAAATAGATTGCACTATGCATATTACTTAGACTGTTTTATTTTTGCAAATGTTTGATAGTCTTTACATGACAAACACCATGTATAATTAGTTAAATTATTTTATCTATATTGGTGATATATTGAGCTCAAAAATGACGTATTACTTGAATTCAATATTTATATTTTGTAACTTTGCCATTTTTGAATATGTGCATATGAGTTTTTATCCTATGGTATTTATGAGAACAAATTTTTTAATGAATATCACATTTGAGTTCTCATTAGCTTTCAAGACTCGGATTGACATTCTTTGAGCTTCAATGATATTTTAAATTATATGATAATAGTTAACGATCAAATGAATTATTGTCTTGGAATTTTCTCTTAATTTGGATGCATTATGCTTATGATTCTATTATTTGGCATTGATATATCTCATATATAATTGATCATTTCTTACTTTGGCTATTAATATTTTGATCATGATTCATATATTAAGGAAGAATATATTTATAATTTACTTGTGCTAAATTCGTTACTATCATTATCTATGAAATGTGTCTATAGTTTTATGAAAATGAAGAAAAATAAATTATTTCACTATTGTGCAAGAATGACTTTGAATTTCTCCTATACTTTGTAATGATTATACATGAAGAAATATATTTTTGAACAAGTGAAACATTAAGATTTAGAGCTTTGATAATCTTGATGTGATGAAACTTCTCTACTTAGAATATGTTATACTTCTCATACCCATTGTCATCATATTATTGTTCAATCTTATGTTTGATATTGTTATTTTTATTTTAAGGATTGTTCAATTCTATATTCTTCCATATCTCCTTATTGCTTAACTTGTCATATTTTTTTTTTATGTGGAGAGAAAATTGTTTAACTATTGCTCTTTCATATAATTTTATCATGCATTTAAATGGAAAGAGTAATATAGTAAATTAATATAGGGAGAATCTTATTTCAAAGGAATATATTAGTTTTACGAGATATTTAGTTTGAAAATTATTTCTATCTTTTTAATTATGTCAAAAAAGGGAGAAGAATGTTGATTTATAAATATGGGGAGAAAAGATTTATTTATGAGTATGTATATTTTAATGGGGAGAATTTTGATTAGCACACATTCATTTTATCTTTTCTCATAATACGCTTATGATGCTTAATTGAGTTAAAAAGGGGAAATAAGTCCCTTTTACTTTCTCAAGTATATTTTGAGGTGGAACTTATAATCTGATAAGGATTAAGGTAAACTTGTCAAATTTCATATTTTTATATTCTTATTGCATATATTCTTTTATATCATAAATCCATGTTTGTCACCATCAAAAAGGGAGAAAATGTTGAGAAATTAAAATTTCAATCTTATTCACTCTTATTTTGAAGATAACAAATATTTGATTTAGTAGTAATAATTTAACTTGAGTGTGTAATGAAATGACATTAAAATTTTAGCTCAAGTTAATCAAGGAATCAAGCTTGAAGATCAATGCATATTGAACTTATTAGAATCAAACTTGAAAATAGAAAATCAAGATATAAGACCATACTTAGATATGGTATATTTTATATTTAGTTTTATATTTGATTTAGTTTATTGCACATAGATTCTCTTTATATTGGCTCATGCTTTCAAGAGAGCTTTCAAACTATCTTAAGCTTACAATAGTTATTTTATCATAGAAGTTTGAAAATAGAAAATAATGATTTCTTTAAATGGACAAAATATTCTCTAAAACATGATTTTTTAAGTTTAAATAAGTTGCAAATATATTTGAAATTATGATTATTTGAAATAGGCTAAAAGAAAATTTTCTATTTGCAAACAAGAATGTGTTTTAGGACGAACACTTTCTAAATTATTGTTAAATATTTTTGTGAAACTAAAACAAGTTTGTAATAGCGAAAATATTCGTTTTAAATTGATTTCTAATGTTTTTAAAGTATTTAAAACAAGTTTAGAAGTCAATTTTTGAAAAATACCAAAAGCTGTCAAAATCTGAAAAATACCAAAAATCTTGTCAGAGTTTGAAAAATGACCAAAAATAGGTTTTTTCAAAAATACCATAATATGATTTTGATCAACTAAAGTTGGTCAATCACTTTCACACCAGTGACCAGAAATGACCGTTGGAGCTAAACTGATATGTCATACTCCAACGACTATGTCTTTGGTAGACCAAACGTTTGGTAGAAAGTTAATAACGACTATAAACCGCTAATTTTCTTGGATATCTATATATCAAGCCTTATTTGATTTTATTTAAGACAAGAGCATGAACCTAAATTAATATTCATCTACTTTCAAAATATCTTAGCTAATTTTCACTTCAATTATATTTTCAAATCATATTGAGTCAATCTTAGAGCATTCATTGTACATTGTTCTCAAATCTCCTAAGCCATAATTGTATGTATTACTTTTAAGAGGAGAGTTCTTGAATGTATTCACTCTTGTGTATTGAAAAACTATTAAGTGTAAGGTGGGGTTGGCACCGGATTCATAAACAACTCGATTTAGATGATGTTGCCACCAGAGTCACAAACAACTCGTGAGTTGGTGAGATTAACACCATTGTCTAAATAACCTGTGTAGGTGAGGTTGTCACTAGAGTCAAAACAATTCAAAATTAAGCGTGACAGAACCGGAGTCAAGACTATTGTAATGGCTAGAGTGTGCCTAGGAAGAGTTCACTCCGTTTATTCAAAGGTCAATCAAGCCCATAATCTTGATCCAATAGTGGAAAGCTCAACGTAAGTTACTGAGAGCCAAGGACATAGGCAAACTATCGTATTTATCGAACCTCATAAAAATCAAGTTTGCATTTTCTTTATTCCTATACTCTTTACTTTAATGCAAACTACTTGATTGTGTGTTTGATATTTATTATGCTTAATTGACTTGGTATTAGTGTTGTATATTTGGTACTATTATTCATTTAGTCTAAAAGTTTCAAAATAGTGGTCTATAGTTTTATATAATTGAAAATTTTCTTAAAAAGTTTTAAGACTCAATTCACTCCCTCTTGAGAAGTCAATTTTAGGCTAACGTGCCCTTTTAACACTCAGTCAAAATTACTTAGATAGTCATACTTCGTTAACCCTATAACCAAAAACACTAATTTTTTTTAAAGTCTATACCTTGATACTACACCTTTCTCCATTGGTAAGGTCTAGAGTTCAATTCTTCCCATCCCTAATGTCAAAAGAAAAAAAAATACAATTTTTTTAAAGAAATTCTTATGAGAGTTTTTAAACAAAAATTCGGATATTAGGTATTTTAAGTTGTTCAGTTATAATTTCAATAGATTAGTTCATTATTTGACTATGTTCAGTTATAATTTCAATAGATTAGTTCATTATTTGACTAAGGGTACTTTAATTGTTTTCAAATTAAAATAAAAAATAGAGATGGAAATAAAAATTTATGAATAAAGATAATTTTAAACACCTATTTATAAAGAAAGAAGATAAAAATAAGTTATTGGCTAAAAACACAGATAATGTTTTGGTATTTTTGCAAGTGCAAAATTGTTTTCTATTGGACTCCAATTTTGAAAAAAAAAATTGATTTTTTATAGTAATTTTTTTAAAAAAAATTGAAAATTTCCAAAATTTTGAAATTATTTGAAAAATCCCATATTTTAATTAGAAAATATCACTTTTAAAAGTATTTAGAAAAATTCTATTTTTTATTAATTGATAGGATATACTTGAAATAAGACCGGTTAACTCAAGTAACTAGATTGGTTATCCTACATAATTCAATTGGTTACCTCGAAAACTATTGAAAAATACAAATTTTAAAAACAATACGATATTTTTTTAAATATTTATTAAAAAGTGTTAGTAAAGAAAATTAATAATTGTTTCAGAAGAAAAAAAAAAGAAAGAAAATAAATAAATAAATAAGGGAAAGCTCAATGACAGAAAATACGAGAAAATTTTTATAAAGTAATATTTCTGTAAATTAATTCAGAATTTTACCAAAAAAAAATATAGCACATCCTGAATTTTTCAATTTTTAGTATTTTAGGTCCAGAATTTTAAAAGAATCTCAAAATAAAAAAGTTGATAGATGTTAAAAGAAAAAGTGTCAGTGCAAGACAAGTTGATTAATACAGAAAATTTCAAGGACAGTAATGCAAAACAACAAGAGAAAAACAAAATTTAAAAATATAATGAAAAAATAAAGGGAGAGAAGAAAAAGAAGGGAGAAGAAACTGGGTCCAACACTAAGCAAAGCAAAGCGTATTTTTTACACAGCTGTGTGACCTGTGAAGTGTGAATCGTCCTTCTCCCAGTAAACTATTTTTTTCTCTCTCTTTTTCTTTCCCAAAAAAAAAAAAACAATTCCTTTTTTTATTGCCCTTTTGCATTCTCTCTCCCCTATGTCTTTCTGTCTTTTTGTTTTCACCTCCACGGGTTCATCATCAGCTCTGCTGTCTTGCGGCCCATCTAAATCTAGAGGAGCTAATCTCTCTGCCATGAGATTTCTCTTCTAAAAATATAAAAATAAAAATTTGGGTTCTTGTGGGATTATTCTCATAACCCACGAGACCAATCTCAACTCTCATTTCAAATCCCAGTCTTTGGTTTCGTCACTAAACCAAATCTAGTATCTCTCACTATTAGTCTTTGCTTTACTAGAAAGCTCAAACTCCCACTTTCTCTTTTTTTTTTTTTCACTTTCTTTCTCTGATCCTCCAATGGAGTTTAGAGACTTGAATCACCCTCTATTCTCCACCAGATTTGGCCCCAAATGCACTCCATTAAAGCTCTGATTCTTCTTCCACCATCTCCTTGGCTTGTGGGGTTGTTGGGAAGCAATTACTGCTGTGATCTTTGCCTCAGAATTTCAGTCATGATTATATTGAAGATTCTTAAGCTGTTGCGCCTTCTTTTGGGGTCTACCTGAGTTCGCCATTGTTGGATTTTGATATTTGAGCTCTCGAGTCGAGGAACTTTTTCTTCCCATTGCAGCAAAAGTATATACATTGAAGAATCTTTGGGCCGAGATTTGGGGCTTTCCTACTGAAATCACGTCCGCACGAAGTTCAGGTACTTAGCTTAAAAATCTCAACAATGGATTCTTAAATTTTGAAGCTAGTAACCATCCGGCTGGTTTTTTTTGACCGTTTGAAGAAAAGGGTTTTCAGGGTTTTCCTTTATTTGTGCTCTTTAATTCCAGTAACTTTCAGCGTATATCATGAATGTGGATATCACTCAGATTCTCGGGTTTTGATTCGGTTTGAGAAAATGAAGTGTGAAAAAGATTGCTGTATGTAATAGCCCTTTTAGTCTTGGTTTGGTATTTTTATTGGAGAGCGAGAGAGAGATAGAGAGAGAGAGAGAGAGCCTTCTTTTACAAGGATTCCAAAAGCGAAAAGCAATCAATCCAAGGGAGGAGAAGGCCAAGAAGGCATCTGGTTTTACAACGGTTGAAACCTTCAAAGCTGCTTTTGTTTTTTTTTAGTATCTCTTCCTCAGATTTGAGAATACAAACTTTCTTTATTCGGTATCCGTTGTATCCCATAAACGTGGCTCCAACTACACATTTGAGACCCAAGATTTTCAAGCTCTTTGGAAGGAAATCGTTCCGCATTGCCATTATTTTTTGCTTTTGGGTCTGGTGAAGGTACCATAGAGATATATATTTGGTGGTTGACTATCTGGGTATTCCTATCTGGGATTTGAAAAGAGTCGCATTTTGCTGAGTCTCAAGAATCCTAGCATCAATGGGGCTTCTTCGAAGTCTCATGATGCTTTGTCTTCTGGTATGGTTCTCATGTTTGCCAGATCTCATTGCTCAGCCCACTTTTGGGTCTTTAAACCGTGCTAAAGCTCTTGATTCGCTTCTCCAAGATTATGCTTACAGGGCTTTTGTTCGTCCGAGGACTGGAATTCCCTATGATGGTACAGTTCCCTCCAATTTGACAGGAATAAAGATAGCAGCATTAAGGCTCAGAAGCGGTAGCTTATTCAGGTATGGAGCTAAGTACAAAGAGTTTGACATTCCTAAAGGTGTCTACGAGACTCCATATGTGGAGAGGCTTGTTTTGGTGTACCAAAACTTGGGCAATTGGTCTAGAACGTTCTACAATTTATCAGGATATACCTACTTAGCTCCCGTGCTCGGTCTTCTTGTTTATGATGCATCAAACCTGTCAGCAACAAATCCACCAGAGTTGAATATCAGGGCCACTGGTAATCCCATATTGATCAAATTCTCAGACGTTGAAGCAGTCACTGTTGGGGAAGCAGCCAAATGCGTTTTCTTTGATCTAGATGGTGTGCCTAGTTTCACCAATGTTATATCGGACAGTGTGTGTTCAACAGACAAGCAGGGGCATTTCTCCATAGTGACCGAGTCAATTGCTCCCTCTCCAGCGCCAGTCTCTCCCAGTCCTGCCCCAAGTTTCAAACCTCCGCCGGCAGTTCCTACACCAAGAGGCGAAGGAAAGAAGGGAAAGAACAATGCGAAAGTGTGGACAATTGTTGGGTCTGTGCTTGGTGGAGTGGCACTGTTAGGACTATTGGCCCTGCTGATTCTTTGGGTACAAAAATTCCAGCAACAGAAGAAGATGCAGCAAATGGAGAGGGCTGCAGATGTGGGAGAAGCGCTGCACATGACCCCAATTGGGAATACAAAGGCACCGGCCGCAACAGTTACAAGAACACAACCGGTACTTGAGAGTGAATATGTGCCTTAAATCTGGACAAAACCCTCCATTTGTACAATTGGAAAATTCATATTCAAAGTTCGTTTACTGTAATCAGAAAAATTCTTTTAATCACACCTTTTTTTGGTGGTGTTCTCCTCCTCCTTCCCCGTCATTTGTTCTTGCGTAGGTTCTTCGTTTTAGCGTGAGTAATATAGGATTTTTGTGTAAATCTCTTGTGACTCACAAAACCCCTCTTCTTCCACATTCTTTATGGTGTGAATTTAGCCAGATAGTGATTCTCTTTGTGATGAATTCAGTTTCCCCATTGACAAAGGAATAAAATTTCCCATGCGTCTTATTTTCATCTTTTTCTATTTGTTTCTACTTTGCATTTTAGAAATAATTTTAGTAGCAATAATAATATATTCGACATTGGCCTTGGAAAAAAAAAAGGGTATAATTTCATTCATACACTGATATTGTTTGAAAGATGGCTTCTGTTATGACATTATTCTCGGATTTAGCTTTCTTTGCAGGAAGTAGTTCAATAAACGTCAGTGCCGCTAATTATTCAAAATTAAGTCTAGATTTTTACATGAGATGGAAAAATGTTAATGGTTATTTGGGGCAAGGCCAATCTTCAATAACACACGAAGAGTTCTTTCGAGTTTTCTTGCTTTCTCGTCTTTTATGTCTCCTGGTTAGAATTACCCACTGTTAAAGCTTTTGCTTCTACTACTTACGTGGAACATTAACTTCACTTGACTTGTACGTAGAGAAGGAACTAAATAAATCAGAGGCCTAGACAAATTTTCTTTTCTCCCGTTTTCGACAAGTAGTGGGAGTTATCATGCGTTATGATGAAGTCACTACTCGTTAAGAAGAAAAAATAAATAAATAATGTTCCAAGTTTAGTCATCCAAGGTTTATAATAAGGTCATACTTGTTAGGAAAATTATTGTTAAGGGGGATCTAAATGGTCTGATCGTGATTGATCTCATTATTTTTGACACAAATGGTTAAGTTCAATGTGTCAACATGCGATCAGGCTCATTCACGTGTACAAAATTACCAACAATGTTTGTTTTTATTTGTCTTGTTTTATTTAAAGTGTTTTTTTATGCTAAATTATTTTATTTGAATGTATCAACCAATGTTTTCTTTGTCTCTTTTAATTTTTCCTAGTGTGTTTACGCGCTAGGCAGATTAGGTTGGGGTAGCTCGACATATCTACTACTTATGTCAATGGTGTAGAAACTTCTTTCATAGAAGCATATGGCGTACAAGCTACACTAATATTTCTGAATAATACCAAAAACCTTTTTCAATTGGTGTGACAAAACTTTCCTTTCTTTCAGATTAGCTAGTTTGAGTAAATAAAATTTGTCACCGTACAAGATGGAAACTCGTACCTTTAACATATAGCGTTTGAACGCAAGACCTATCAAATGTGAAACCCATATTTCAGCTCAGCGCAAAATGATGCCACTGCAAAGGGCCTAGAAATTTCTATTGGTTCATATCATATATAATTGTCAAGCCACCCGTGTGGACCTAACCAACTCGATAAACTTGTCGGTTTATATAATCTTAGGAATTAAGAATGGCCATTCCAGTAAATCATCAATCCAAACTCGAAAAATAAAAACTAAAGACCATTCTAATGAATTACTAGACGCAAAAAGGGGGAGGAGTGTAACAAGTAACAAGTAACAGCACTGTGAGAATCATCAAACGCTCAAACCCATGGGCGGAGAGTACGGTCAATCCATACAAGTTTGCTCTTTCACTAAATACTATGAGCGTCTAGTTCGGTTTTAATTAATTAATGCTCTCTGAGTCTGACTGAGGAATCCAACTTTTTTCTGCTGTGACCAGCCAAGGACCCCTCTATTGTTTCCCACTTTTTATTACTATTATGATTTATATTATTTTCCTAAGTTAAAAAAGGGCTATACTTTTGTCTTGACCACCACCTAACGCATTTAATGAAATAATATAATTTTTAATAAATATCTATAATTGCTCTATTCTGTGGACCTAAGAGGCCAAGAGCAAAGGACTAAAAATGGGTTGTATTATTTTCTCTCAATAACTTTTTTTTTCCTTTTTTTGAGATAGGAATGTGATTTTTTGATTTATTTAGTGGCACATTCTCTTTTTCTTTAGATGCATAAGAAATTAAGAATTGGTGTGTAATAAAATAATAAGTCAAGGAAGGCATTTAGTGACTAATAATGGCCCCAAGACAGCACCAAGAGATCGACAATTTTTTTCTAAAAGAGTGGATGCCAGAAAATAAGAGTTAGAGCAATATGAGAAGGCCACCTATCATAGTTTTGCCCCCATACCTGTTGATATTAGGATTTATTATTATCTTCACCAACTATCTTACCAACTATCTTACTGAATTTTAGCGGTCTTAGAGGTAAATATGGAACACATATCATAGTCTTAGATATGCTTTAGAGCTGCATTCAAAAAGGTAGTCGCTAGCGGTGGCTCGTTTTTTTTTTTTTTTTTAATTATTGTTTTTGTCTTATTTTTCTTTATAAAAAATAAAAAGGAAAAGAAGAAAAATGTTTCCTACTAAGTTTCTCTAAGTAATTGCTATTCAGCGAGCAGATGAACACCTGTAGTTATATGCATGTCAATTTGTCCATGTATGTCAATTTTTTAAAAAAATAATAATAATAAAGTTTAATTACTCTATTAAACATAATAGGCTTTCATACTTACTCTTGGTGTGATCCAACTTAGGACCGAAATCCTAAGTAATAGGTGTTGATGGAAGTTTTATCAACAATAAATTTATAAATAATCAAGAGATGTGGCTTGTGTGAATTGAAGTAGTAATCAAAGCAAATAAGGAGAGAGGGATTTATAGTGGTTCAGCCCAAAAAAAGATGAGCCTACGTCCACTGTTTTCTGATTATTTTATGAATAATAATGAACACTCAAGGTTACAATCACGTTTGGAAATCGGAAAGACTGAAAGCTATTGAAGAACGCTAAAGACTTAGACTACCCAAAGTTTGGAATACTCTAAGCTTGAATTTGCTCTGACTTCTATTCTCTGTGACTTGTTATCTACCCAGAACTTGATTTTTTTCTTCAGAACATAGAGCCCCCTTTATATAGATAAAGGTAACCTTATGCCCCCTAGGTTCCTTATGTCTCTAGGATCCTAATTGTATAAACGGGTAACTATACAATTGGGTAACAAAAATAATTGAATAACTATTCAAAACGGATAACTAGTTAATCATAAATAGGAATCTTCAGTTTCCCTTTCCTTGTAGGTTTCTTCCATAGCGTTTACTTGTCTCCCTCTTCTTGTAGGTTTCCTTTATGGCATTTACGTGTTTCCTTCTCTTTACAGGTTTCCTGTTTGTCAAGGCAAACTGCACGGAGAAGGTCGCACAAAACCTGCGGAAGAGGTCGCATATAACCATCACGGAGGAGGTCGCATATAACCATCACGGAGGAGGTCGCATATAATCCTTATGCGACCTTAAGATTTTAGACCGCACAACAATTGCCCTCCAGCTCCATTAGTTCTTTAGGACGAAATGGAGCTTCTAATTACCGTGCGACCTTGTGATGTCATAACTTAAAACCTGTGGTTTGAGTAATCGAAGATCCGTCAGATTCCAAATCTCGTCTCTCAAGATCACGCGTATCTTTCTGTCAGAACGGAGCACGTGTAGCTAAGAGCGAAATTCGAGGAAGCCTGATTGATGCCAACCGTTCAAAAGTTTTAGACTGCGGCTGCTGCTGTCCTGATGCACGATCCAGTTCTCGAAAGCTTAGAGAAAGCTGAGAAGCTCGACGAAATAACTCAAGCATTCGAGAACTCGGAGAAGGCTTGGGAGGAGGAGAAAGCGAACTTCCTCTTAGAGAAGCAGCAGATGCTCGAGGACCTGAACAAGGAGAAACTCGCCAAGGAAAACCTCGAGGAGAAAGTCAGAGAGCTCGAAAGGGTCGCTTCTGAGTATCCAGACCGTATGAGAGAAACGACCACCGTGGCGGTTCACAAAGCCATCGAAGAGTTCAAAGCGACCGAGGTCAAAGAACTTGAAGATAAGGCTAGTGACATCGCCTCGTCGACCATCATCTTCAACATATTCTGCGAGCATCCGGACTTCGACTTCTCCATCTTTGGCGAGGACGTGGTCGAGCTTGTGCAGAGCTGGAAGGAGGACACAGACAAGGCTGGTGATGATGGTGACGACGGTGCGGGCCCTTCCTCGTGAAGTTTTTTGTTTTTTCTTTTAGATAATGTGGGCTTTGTCCCCTCTCTGTATGGATACACCTGTTTAATAAATATTCTTCCTTCCTTATATGCTCCTGCAAAATAGCGAAAAGAAATGATAGTAATTTTAACCAAGTAGTCAATCACAAGTGATTGATCAGTACGCTTTTAGCGATTTAAATCCGACTAACTTAAAACGAATTTTAAGCGTTAGGATGGGTTAGGTCGCTTATGAAAACAGTTAATACGAGTGATGCAAACTCTAACTGGCTTTCAAAAGTTCCATGTCAAAATAAATCATAGCAATATATCACTTCGAACAATGAACGTTATGCTTAGTTACTTTTCTGTTCGAGGAGGGAAATTGCGTAATACGACATGCTGAGGAAAGCGAGGAGAAAATCCTAGGATTTTAAGGAGATTTAGATACGTCGATGGAGTGATCTGAGACTTAGATACTTCGACGATCTAAAACCCTGTCTCCTCTAAATGGACGTTTGCATAGTCCCTTAGGGAACAAGTAGGAGATAACTCTGATCTGATCCCACTGCCCCCCGAGTTTTATGGTGTCCGAGAACTGCCATAAAACTATAAATGAAGACGATCGACGAATGACGAACAACGAATGACGAACAACGAATGACGATCAACGAATGACGATCAACGAATGATGAACCACGAATGACGATCAACGAATGACGATCAACGAATGACGAACAACGAATGACGATCAACGAATGACGAACAACGAATGACGATCAACGGATGACGATCAACTAATGATGATTAGCGAATGACGTTCATCGAATGACGGTCAATTGAATAAGTAATTTTTATTGATGAAAGCGACGAAGCTATCCTACACTCCAGGCATGCTCGATCTTTTATCCATCAGTTCGAGCTGACTTATATATCCCAGGTCAAAAGACGGCAATAACATTCTCAAGTTCCGAAGAACGAGGTCTTGTTGAAGAACAAATGCCAATAAGTCTTTATTCGACTTTAGGGTTATATTATCGAGCAGTGAACTGTTGATATGATGCGATCTGAAGCTGAGACTGCTCGCGCCTTTCTTCTAAGAGGTCGAGCTCCAGTGACATGATATTCGGATTAATCCCGAAGATTAGATTTCAGAAAAGCGACCAATGAAGCTCGCACAGGTTCCTGAATCACCGTTCCAATCCTGTCCTGAAAGACAGATCGAATGATATATCATCCAGGTCTTCAACGGGTCCAGTTCTGACTTCGTCGATTTCTCGAGGATCGAAGTCTTCACTGGTCATTTCGATTGACGTTTTCACTGACGATTCGACTGACGCTTCATCCGCTACCACGACTGACGCTTCATCTGCGGCCACGATTGACGCTTCATCCGCTGCCGCGACTGACGCGGCATCTGCAGCCACGATTGACGCTTCATCTGCGACCGCGATTGACGCTTCATCTGCGACCACGACTGACGCTTGATCCGCTGCCACGATTGATGCTTCATCTGCGACCACGACTGACGCTTGATCCAGTGCCACGATTGACGCTTCATCTGGCAGGTGGACCATCATTGTGTGGGACGTTACATCTTTTTCTGCGAGTTTCAGCGAGTTGTTGTAGCAAGTCCTCGCATCATACTGGTTTCCTCGCACCTCGCCTACACCATGTTGGGTTGGGAACTTCATCGTTAGATGATAGATCGAGGTGACAGCTCGAAGTTCCCTTAATGTTGGTCTTCCTAGGACAGCGTTAAAGGCGGATGAGCAATCTACTACCAAAAACTGGGTCATTATTGATGAAACCCTCGGGAAGGTCCCAACGCTGACCATCAGTTCAATCATACCCATAGGCATCAGGCTATCTCTAGTAAAACCGTAGAGCGGAGCGGCGGCAGGCTTCAGGTCGCTCTCATTTAATCCCATCTTCTTGAAGGCATCGAAGTATAGGATATCTACAGCACTTCCGTTGTCGACCAATACTCGCCATAACTGCGTGCTTCCACAGTTAATTTTTACGACCAGCGCGTCGTTATGCGGATAATGGACTTCCCTTGCATCTTGCTCTGTGAAGGTAATATCCATTTCCGGTACTCACTGAAGCTTGCGTGGTCGCTGATCAAGGTGCATGACGTTGGTCAACGGCTGCTGTCGAGCTTCTCGTGCGTATCTATCCTGTGCTCGCTTGGAATCTCCTCCAACATGCGGCCCTCCAAAAATAGTTCGCACCTCACGCTGAATTTCTGGAGGTCGCTGTTGGTCTTCTTCTCACCTTTCATCGCTCTGCCTGGTATACTGCCGCAATCGTCCCTCTCTGATCAACCTTTCGATTTCATCCTTCAGGGCAAAGCAGTCATTAGTATCATGCCCAATATCATTGTGATATCGACAGAACTTGTTGGGGTCGCGTTTTGCCCTGTCTCGCTTCATCGGTCCCGGTTGACGGTATCGCTCCTTTTGGTTTGTGACCGCATAGATATGATCTATGGGAGCATTTAACTCGGTGTGATTGTTGAACCTCATGGGAGCCTTTGAAGTCTCCTGCCTTTTAGGCCTGGGCTGATTCTCGTTGGCCTGTTCATTATTCCTCTTGCCTTTCTTATTGCCGCTATTGTCGGTGATGACCGCAACCTTTGCCGCATCTGTCTTTCCTCCTTTTTTGGTCTTTTGAAGATTCTCGCGTGAAGATTCTAACCTTAGATGTCGACCGACTCTTTAGTAGAAGTCTTCAAGAGTCCTACATTCTCGTTCAAGCAATTCCTCCCAGAGTTTTGTTTCTGGTCGCACCCCAGCCATCATAAGAGTAAGAACTCCTCCTTCAGGAGGGTTGCTGACCTTCGCTAACTCTGTGGTGAATCGATTGAGGTAAAACCGTAGAGTCTCCTCTGGACCTTGTTGGATTGCGGACAAACTGACAAGCGGAACAGTGAAATTCTTCGCGGCCTGAATTTGTCTCAAGAAGGCCGTTTGTAGTTGTTGCCAGGACGAAATCGAACCGGGTTTGAGTCCTCGGAACCACTTCTTTGCCACTCCTGAGAGTGTTACAGCGAAACATCTGCAGCGCGCATGATCACTAACTTGATGAAGTTCCATCAAGTCGCTGAAGTGATCCATATGGTCCTGTGGATCAGTCTTTCCATCAAAAGTATTGATGGTGGGAAGTCTGAATCCGGTGGGAAGGGCTGCAGCTCGAACCTCCTCGCTGAATGGCGACTGGCAATACCCATCAGCGAGCTCATCGTCCCATCCAGCAAGTGCATCTAATACGATCCTTAAATTGTGAACGTCGACGTTCAGAGGGAAAGCATCATTCCTTGCTGGTGGTATAAGCGACCCTTGTTCATTATCCTGTTTCGCAGCGGGCTGGTCTGGTAGGGTCTCCTGCGTCCTATGAGAGGAATCCAGTGGCATAGTGCGACGAGACCGGCTGTGGTCGCTATGATGCGATACAGATCGATCATGGCCACGTCATCGCTCCAAGTACTGCCTTAGGTC
>JXTB01000649.1:89492-202286 GCA_002914805.1 Parasponia andersonii
CACAACAATAGGTATTTTTACTACTTAAGTCAATTCACTTCATTATATGTATGTTAATTTGAAGATAGTGTTAACCATGAAATTTTAGAAATTTAAATTTGGATGATTTTTATGATGTCCAAAATTGGTCTCTATAAAAGATAATTAAGAATATTAAATAGAATAACTAACACACTGATTTGAACGAGCACAAAAAAATCTCGTGGAGCTCTAGATGTATCCTATAGTAGAACAATGTTCTTGCAATAAGATTATGTTATGGAATAAGTTGTATTGCATGTTTGATTTAATGAAATTATCTTTTACTGAGGAAAAAAAGCAAAAAAGAATAGGCAAAATAAGCTTAATAAAGTCATCTAGTCGATGTGATAGACTCCTATACTTTTTTTTTTTTTGAATGGAGTGATAGACTCCTACTAAGTTCACATTCAAAATATATTGGAGATTGTTGATGGAGGTTTTATCAATAATAAATTTAGAAAAAATTAAGAGATGTGGTTTGTACGAATTGAGTTAATAATCAAAACAAATAAAGAGAGATGATTTTATAGTGGTTCAGCTCCGAAAAAGATGAGCTTACGTCCACTGTTTTTCACTATTTTATGGAGAATGACAAGCATGCAAAGTTACAATGTCTCGTCTGAAAATTCCTCTCAAATTAGGAGTCGGAATTCTGAAGTCTGGATATTGGAAAACCGAAAAGTAATTAGAATACTGAAAAACTTATATCTCTTTGGAACATTGAGTCCTCTTTATATAGGTAAAGGTAACCCTATGTCCCTATGATCCTAATTGTGTAAACAGGTAACTATACAATCGAGTAACATAAATTAAGTAACAACATAATTAGATAACCACTCAAAACGGGTAACTGGTTGATCATAAATATGAGACTTCTATTTCCCTTTCCTTGTAGGTTTCCTGTTTGACATAGCATATACTTGTTTCCCTTTTCTTTCGGAAGAGGTCGCCTACAACCTATACAGAGAAGGTCATATATTCTTATGCAAAAGAGACTACACGGAGAAGGTCGCATATAACCTGTGGAAGAGGTCGCACATAACCAGGAGGTCGAACTTAACCCTTATGCGACCTTAGGATTTTAGACCGCACAACAATTGCCACCCAGCTCCATTAGTTCTTTAGGACGAAATGGAGCTTCCAATTACCGTGCGACCTTAAAAATGTGATGTCATGACCTAAACTTGAAGTCTCTGAAGAATCGAAGAGTCGCCAGATTTCAAATCTCATCTCTCAAGATCACGCGTATCTTTTTTCTGTCGGAACGGAACACGTGTAGCCTTTTCTGAGAAAGAGCAGAATTCGAGGAAGTCTAATGATATCAACCGTCTCTCTTTTAAAACCAAATCTTTTCAAATTTTAAACAATTTTGATTTTTCGGAAGGAATCAAATCCCGCGCAATCTTCGGCCTTCAGATTTAAAAATCAAATTCTCTGATCTACGGCTGTGATTTAACGGTGCTTGGAATATAAATATCAGAAACCAGCCTGTTCCTGTTTCATTTTACTGTTTCCATCTCAGAGAATATCGAAACTCCAGAGAACCCTAGAGCATCGTTTCATCCTTCAGCTCGCACAATCACAGCTTCTTCTCCGACGAAGTTCAAATCATCTCAAATCCTCCGCTTCTAAAGAAAGGTCAGTTCATTTCTTCTCTTATTTCTTCTGTTCTTGAAAAAGTGATTTCAATCTTTAGGAATAAAAACTCATCCCACACTGAAGTGGAATGAGAATTGTTTTTTTTTTTATATTCCCCCTTTTTCAGTCCGTAGGGTAGACTTACTAGATAATAATTAGAAACGAACTTGTGAAAAGAATTTCTAGGGTCTGATACCCTATTTTATTTCCTAACGAACTGCTCGAATATTTAGTTTCTGATAAACTGCTCGAACATTTACTGATGAACTGCTCGAACATTTTTACGAATCCGTAGACCTTTTAGGAATGAGCTTGCTTGCTTAGTACAGTCTTAGGATGAATACCCAAAGTACTGGCATAGTGAGAATCCTCAATGCCTAAATCCCTGCGTATTTCTTTTCAGATGTCTAGTAGTGAGGAATTTAGGGAAGGAAATGCGTTTTCTGGAGAATCTAACTCGAGTGTTAACTCCATTAACCTCGAAGACTATCTCGAGACGGAACCCGAGATAGAAATAACAGGGGCCAGACAGAGTAGTCCTCGAATACGCAATCTCTCCCAGGATCAATGGCCCAGACATATTAGGGATGCCCCTGCATTTTCATCTGGCTACCAATACGTAGAAGGGAATTGGTCATGTACCAATGTAAGGACGAGCTGCACATCAAACAAACTCAGCAAAATTGCGAGCAGCTATAAGATCGCCATACCCCTTCATCTACCAATGGAATTTAACCGACCACACACTCCCCCACATGGACTCGCTTCCTTTTCTGAGGTAGTCCTCAAGTGTGGCATGCATCTCCCACTTCATCCGTATATAAAATCCATCATTGATTACTATGGGGTCGTCCCTTTTCAATTGACCCCTAATACTTATAGATATATGATAAGTTTGTATATTCTGTACCATAAACTAGGTTTAGAAACCCCTTCACCTGAAGAATTCGCTTGGTTCTACCAACTAAAATCAAATCCGTCAGATCTCGGCTTTTTCTATGCGAGCAAATGGTCGAACCAGGCAATAAAAATGATCTACGGGGTTCGCAACAATATGGGAAAATGGAAAAATCCATTTTTCCATTTTGATTATGCAGCTAACGGCTTCTTTCAGAATCCCGGTAGGTAGTATTCCAATTTATTGCCTTGTTTCTATGTTTATTCTTATACTGATCGCATTCGAATGCCATCGCAGATAACAGAGATCGACCCAGACTCTCCAAGGAATAGCTCGTAAGAGTATATAAAATCAACGACCTTCCAATTGAGGAATTTAATTAGAAGGTACTAGGTACTTCGAATAACCTGGTCGCTTGCGGTCTACTTTCAAAGGGTGACGTGTTCCCAGACCCCCCGGTTCTCTCGTCTAGGCCATCGAGCTCGAAGAAGAAGCCAGGGAGAAGGACAGATTTAGGTGCCTCATCTTCAAGAACTAGAAAACGAAAAGCACCAGCCACACCTCCTCGCTCAGAACCTTCATCTCCAGAGACAGTGTCACCACCAGCTCCTCAACTAGTTCCACAAGAAGAAGGTAATTATACGTTCATTCTAATTACCCTTATACAAAATTTCCTCGCTCACTAACATGTCCTGTACAGAGATGGTCACTGGTAGCGGCTTGCGAGCACCTCCTTCAACTCTCGGGTCCATGGCAAAAACCAAGACACCCGAGAGTACCCCGCCATCAAAAGGGAAGGAGAAGGTCGACAGTTCCAAGAAGAGAAAGGTTGCCTTCGAGGACTTCCCAGCAAGCTCGCCTCCTCCACAACCATCTCAGCCAGCGAGTCATCCTGAACCCCCCACCGAGGCTGCCACTTCTTCGGAACCGACCTTGGCAGATAAGGGTGACGAGCTCTTCGCACCCCTCAACCAATTACCAGAGAAGGCTGGTATGAGCGCAGCCTTTATTGATCGCTTCACATCTGAAGAAGGTTGGGAGCGGATGAAGCGACGTTCTGCCAAGGTCGCCTTTAGATCTGCGATGAGGATGCTGGCCAATGTAAGCTTTTCTATCTTCTCTTCGTGTATACTCTTTTGGTGTTAACAATTAGGGATTTATATATATATATATATATATATATTTTTTAGACTGCGGCTGCTGCTGTCCTGATGCACGACCCGGTTCTCGAATGCTTGGAGAAGGCTGAGAAAGTTGATGAGATAACACAAGCGTTCAAGAACTCAGAAAAGGCTCGGGAGGAGGAGAGAACGACCTTCCACTTGGAAAAACAGCAGATGCTCGAGGACCTGGCCAAGGAGAGACTCACCAAGGAGAATCTCGAGGAGAAAGTCAAAGAGCTCGAGAAGGTCATTTCTGAGTATCCGGACCGTATGAGGGAAGCGACTACCGAGGCGGTTCACAAAGCTATCGAGGAGTTCAAGGCGACCGAAGTCAAAGAACTCGAAGATAAAGCTAGTGATATCGCCTCGTCGACTATCATTTTCAACATTTTCTGCGAGCATCCGGATTTTGACTTCTCCATCCTTGGCGAGGATGTGGTTGAGCTTGTGCAGAGCTAGAGAAAGGATACCACAAAGGCTGGGGATGGCAGCGCGAGCCCCTCTACATGAATTTTTTTTTTTATGTTTTTTCATATACTCTTAGAACAATGCGGGCTTTTGTCCCCCTTCTTTTCTGTTTATGTATGGATGACTCCTTTAATAAATATTATTTTTCCTCATGCTCCTGCAAAATAATGAAAAAACAACAGTAATTTTAACTTAGTCAATCACAGGTGATCGATCAGTACGCTTTTAGCGATTTGAATCCGACTAACTTAAAACGAGTTTTAAGCGTTAGGATAGGTTAGGTCGCTTAAGAAAACAGTCAATACGAGTGATGCAAACTCTAACTGTATTTCAAAAGTTCCATGTCAAAATAAAACATAGCAATATATCACTTCGAACAACGAACGTTTTGCTTACTTACTTTTCTGTTCGAGGAGGGAAATTGCGTAATACGACATGCTGAGGCATGAAGCAAGGAGAAAATCCTAGGATTTTAAGGAGATTCAGATACTTCGACGATTTGAGATTTAGATACTTTGATGATCTGAAACCCTGTCTCCTCTAAATGGACGTTTGCATAGTCCCTTAGGAAACCAATAGGAGATAACATTCTGATCCCACTGCCCCCCGAGTTTTATGGTGTCCAAAAACTGCCATAAAACTATAAAAGACGATCGGAAACGAGCTGAAGTAAGAGTCGAAGAAGTATTATTGATGAATGCTAATGAAGATACAGTAGGCTGTTGAAGATAACATGACAATTTATTGATAATAACGACGAAGTTGTTCTACATTCAAGGCATGCTCAACCTTTTGTCCACCGATGCGAGCTAGGTTATATGTCCCAGGTCAAATGACATTATCAATAACATAAGGTCCTTCCCAAGAAGGCCCAAATACACCAGCACCATGTTCTCTATTATTAGGTAAAACTCGTCAAAGGACAAGATCTCCAACTTCAAAATGTCTACCTTGACTTTGGAATTATAATATCGAGCAGTGTGTCGTTGGTATGATGCAATTCGGAGCTGAGATTGTTCACGCCGCTCTTCTAAAAGATCGAGTTCAACTCTCAGCAATACATCATTCTGTTTTTGCACATAAATAGAACGCCGCAGGGAGCCTGCACCAATTTCAACAGGGATCATCGCTTCATATCCATAAGCCAAGGAGAATGGACTCTCTCCTATAGTAGTTCGTTGTGTGATGCGATAAGCCCATAAAACTTCTGGAAGTACTTCTGGCCAAGCTCCTTTATGCTCTTCCAGCTTTGTCTTTATATTTTGCTTGAGTATTTTGTTTATCACTTCGACCTGCCCATTGGCCTATGGATGAACAACAGCGGAGAAACTCTTTTTGATGCCCAAGTTATTGCAGAAGTCACGGAACTCGTCACAGTCGAATTGCTTTCCATTATCAGAAATTATGGTATATGGTATACCATAACGACAGATTATAGTTTCTCCTGGAATAGCCCTCCTTCTAGCGCCAATTGTTGATGGAGGTTTTATCAACAACAAATTTAGAAAAAATTAAGAGATGTGGCTTGTACAAATTAAGTTAATAATCAAAACAAATAAAGAGAGAGGGTTTTATAGTAGTTCAGCCCCGAAAAAGATGAGCTTACGTCCACTGTTTTTCATTATTTNCAAGCATGCAAAGTTACAATGTCTCGTCTGAAAATTCCTCTCAAATTAGGAGTCGGAATTCTGAAGTCTGGATATTGGAAAACTGAAAAGTAATTGGAATACTGAAAAACTTATATCTCTTTAGAACATTGAGTCCCCTTTATATAGGTAAAGGTAACCTATGTCCCTATGATCCTAATTGTGTAAACGGGTAACTATACAATCGGGTAACATAAATTAAGTAACAACATAATTGGATAACCACTCAAAACGGGTAACTGGTTGATCATAAATAGGAGACTTCTGTTTCCTTTTCCTTGTATGTTTCCTGTTTGACATAGCATATACTTGTTTCCCTTTTCTTTCGGAAGAGGTCGTCCATGACCTATACAGAGAAGGTCGCACATACTTATGCAAAAGAAACTACACGGAGAAGGTCGCATATAACCTGTGGAAGAGGTCATACATAACCAACACGGAGGAGGTCGAACTTAACCCTTATGCGACCTTAGGATTTTAGACCGCACAACAGAGATGTTACTTGCTAATCATCGTTCTCTTAGTTTATCGGGGAATGTACACATTCAATATATACAACTGGTGGAAGCTATGTTGAAGGGAAGTTTCAGGTGGGGATCGGAGAATAGGACTAAATCAAAATTGGCCAAAGTCTATAAGGGTAGTTTTGGGTTTTGAATATTTACTTAAAAAGAAAAAAGTTTGGCAAGTTGACTAAACGGTGGACTATTTTTCACCAGGATCTTCTCAGGGCTATAAGAATAAAGTGCAACTTCTTAAATGCCCTATAAAGTTGCCATAAACCCTCGTTAAATTAAATCTCCGTGACAGAAATCACCATTATCTATTCATTGACTTTTCTAAATTTACTTCCAAAAATTACCATAGACGTTTCTTTCAATTCCTTATATTTTCTTAATTTTCCTTTCGAATTACCAGAAAATATATTACATCATCAAATTTTCCTTTTAAGGGAAAAAATGGGAAGGGTGAAGTGTGCACTTTGACCAAAACCACAAATTCTTCATGGTAAACTCAATGACCTCCTTTTCCTTGCTTATGAGTTATGTCTCTATCAGAACTTCTTAGCCAAGCAAATGATTTGCTTGGCAATTCTCACAAGCCACCCCACCTTACAAGCATTAATAATTTCACTAGTTGGGCATTAACTAGTGATAGAACAGCAACTTGGCCAGAAGTTGGGCATTAACTAACTCGTTCCCCACGAGATTTTCACTATATTTGGTAGGAGTGAGAGAGAATTGGATGGATAAGGAGAAGGAAAAGAGGATGTGAATGAAGGAAAAGAGTGATAAATATTTGACTATTTTTCAAAATAGAAGTTAATCGTAAGAGCATAAATCAACAAGTAATAAAGTATAAGAATACTAATATTGTCCTCAGAGAAATGTGATTTGAAATATTAAATACAAAACAAGTACAATTTATGATTTATCCAAATGAATAATAAGGGAATAACTAAAAGCCGAGATTAAAAAGGCAGAATTCTAAATTATCCAATAACAAAGTAATGTGAACTTAGGATTACAATCTCCCCTCTGAGGTCTCTATTTGCTTAATTTTCTCTCTTAAATTAACTAGTCCAAATAAGTTGTCAACCCAAAATACTAATATTACTAATAAGTCTTTTCCAAGTATATATTAGACCTACCTAGGCAAGCTAACACATTACTACTAATGTGAATTGATTAAGTCCATTAGAATTAGGTTCTAAAAATGATTACATAAATTACATAGATATATTACTGTCCTATATAAATTTATCCTAAACTAAATAATTTTATGTTGTTTTATTTAAGTCTAAATTCCTATTTTTCCGCTAAGTTCATAGAAATTTCACATAACAATCTATTTAGTGGCTAATTAAATAGAAACATTAAGTGTAAGACAAAACAAAATGCTTACAAGGATTTCATTAATTAAAAAAAAAAGTAAATAAAAGAAATAAATTATATTAGAGGTTCAATTATAACCCTAGGCAAAGGAATCTAGCTCATGTTTAGATTAAACAAACTAATATAACAAATGCAAAGGTTCAACATCTTGAATTTACAAAGATTAAAGTGTAAAGAGAAGAATAATAAATAAAAACTCTTTTGATATTCAATCTTCAACTTTGGCTCTCAAATCCCCTTGATTCTTGATGTTTTCTTAGAAATGGTCTTCAATAGAGATTGGCTACTACGGTTTCATCCCCCTTTCAAATTGATAAAGAAATATTATTTAAAGTCTACTTCAGATTGCGTGCCACATGGATAAATGGTAAAATACCTAGATATTAGCATTACGGTGCCAAAACATAACCCATTGTGAAATTTGGAGTGCCAGCCAATATCTTCAAATGGCACTACAATGTCAAATGCTAGAATTGTAGAGCCAAGTCGTTATTTTTGTATCTCGTTTTGAGGTGCTTTAGCACCGTTGCTGGTGCCTTGCTATGCTATGACGCTAATTTGCATTATATTTGCCTCGTTTTAACTCCTTTTTAGCTCTAATTGTAATCCGCTTAACTCCAAAGGACCAAACTTAAAAAATAGCATAACATTCTCCATAAATACATAAAAAATACTCAAAAACAAACAATGAACAAGTTAGAAAAGATATGAAAGATAAGTGTAAAATACACTTATCAATAATCCTTAAGTTATTTAATAGGAAGAATGAAGACTATGAAGAATGATGAGTATTAATTTATTAAATTACTATATTATCTATTTAATGATATTTTAATATTTGTAGAGATATATATATATATATCATTATACACAAAAAGATGAAAGAGAAAACAAATCCTTCATTGGTGAGCCGAAATGGATTCTCAATTACTTCATTTCTCCTCTCTCCCCTTCAATCCATCCTACCAAATAAATAATTTTACTTCTCCCACCCCTCTTCCTCTATCCCTTTGCATCCTTCCATAAATCTCTCCAACCAAATATAGCGTTAGGACTCTTTAACAATATTTTTCTATTTTTTTTAAGTGAAATAAAAGGTGAAAATTCAAGTTTTCTTTTGAGAAGATCTATGCAACTTATTTTACTTTTAAAATAAAAGACAGAAAAACAATCAAATTTATCTAACAAGATACTAAATCTAGACCACAAATTTGAACATCAACTAGAAGTGGCCTTTCTCAAAAGAGAAAAAATAATAATAATCAAAAAAATAGAAGTGGCCTTTTGGAACCAAATTAGCAGAATAAAGTAAAGCACGATTGTACACCAGTGTTCCTACTTGACATATAACCTTCAAATTGAGGCATATTTGCTTTACCTACATAACTCGGAATGGTATTAGACATCCCAATTGCTTGTCACCTGTATTTCCTCCTAAATCCACTAATGCATTTAATAAGAAAACTCATACAAATGTAAAAATAAAAAATAAATAAATAAAAATAATATAAAATAGTCTAGTAAACAATCTTTTCTCAAAGCCTTTACGTAAAATAGTCTGCCAAAAAAAAAAGGAGAGAAAATAATAAAATAACAATAACAACAACAATCATCAGTCATATAATTTAATGAAATGATTTTTGAAAAAAAAAAAAAAAAGAAAATTCAACTTACAAGTAACTAAAAGATTATCCACAAAATAAGGCAATAAGCGATGCTTTATTTTCAAATAAGCATTACGTACGAATAATAAATTTTGGAATAATTACACAACTTATTATAAATTAACTGTCTATATATATCCCTATAATCGATGACAAGTCTCTTCTTTTCCCCGGACTTGTTCAAAATGCTTGTTGATATAAAAGGCCGGACTTGCCTAGTGAGGCTTTGAGGATCTGAATAAACCCATTTGGAGTAGTGAATTGATCTCCTCTTTGCATAGTTCTTCAACCTTGGGCATTCATGGATAAGATGCTTTCTGATGAGATACCTTTCAGTATCATCATATTTACCTGTTAGTGAGTATTATGAATTAGACCGCTTGATTATGATCCGTAGACTATAACTAATGCTATAGTCATGAGTAACTTTTTTGTTATCTACTGAAGTGAATACATATGGAATATGAATAATAACGTAAGAATCAATTAATGGAATAGGATTAAAAACAAAAACAAGAGTAAAGATAAAATATTAAATTCAGTGGTAATTATTTATTTTATTATTATTGATCGTATTTGATTCCGAATAAACTTTATGAAGCTTATTAAATTAAAACAAGTTAGCAAAACCACATCCTATACTAAGGACGAAAAAAAAAAAGGGAAAAAAAAAAGAAGAAAAGAAACCATTAATACTAATTAAATCTATAAAAATATACTAAATTAAAAGGTATTAAATTAAAAGTATCACTAAAATATAAAATCTTGGATAATTAAATTAAAGAAAACAAAATTCATATTAAAAGTAATTGAAAAAAAAAAAGTAGATTAAAAAAGAATACAAAATCACCTCTTATATGCCAATATTTTAATTTTAAAAGGTAAGAAAAAAAAATGGATTTAAATTAAAATAAATCTTCCAACCATTCCAAATTTTCTTCTAACTTATTTCTCTACATGAATTAGAATCGTTGGAAGTGTGTGGGAATTGGAATAGAAGCTGAAGAATCAACTTGTTATTATAGATATTTTCAACTTAGTCAAATATGTTTACTACTGGAGCAAAAATAAAAATAGCCACAAAAACTTACTATATATACATCTTTAAACCATAGTCATCGAATCATTATACACGATGATTATCATGATTTAAGTAATTGGAAAAAAAATAACAATAAATAAACTAAAGATACTTTAAATAATAACAATAAATATACATTATACTTTCTGTATTTTACTATGAAAAAATGTACGTAAAGAATTTTAATCAGGCAAATCAATAAATTCGTGCCCTATATATAACTATTGAATTGAATTGAACTTAGACAACCTTTTCTTTATGAGTTTACAGTCACAGAGCTTTAAAGTTCATGGAATGGCAGGCAATCGATTTTTAAACATTAACAGCGCCAGTCTCTAGGGTATGCTTGCGGAAGAGTTATGTACTTATGTTGCTCGTCTCTTATACAATGCACTAAAAGTACCCTTTTACCACTTCCCTGCTCAGTGAACCCAGTTTGATTCATACCTATTGCTACCAGAAGTATGTGACCACTCTAGGATTAATGCTCTGAAAAAACCAAGCTATGACGAACTCTCACTTAATTTCCTGCCATCGCAGTAATTCACTATACCTGTATGTTTTGTCGCCTTTATTTGCTGCAATTTTCTTTTATTAACTATATTTTCTTTATATTCTTATAACTCAAAAACGATGTTAGAAACCAAATATAATGCGGCAAACAAATGATTGTGTAGAGTACTATATTCAGATCCCAGTTCATACCTTGCTGATTTGGCTGTTCATTTTTTAACTAAATATAATTGTTCTACTAAACGTGAATGGAACGGTTTAGTTGATCAGCGTTGCCCTATGAAGCAAGAAGTGACAGCAATTGAAGGTTTCTTCGGGAAAGAAAAACATGAACATTTAGGATTAATGAACCCAATAACCTTCCCCATTTTTTTCTTTTTTTTTTTTCAAGTAACCTCTGTTTTTATTTTTATTTCTTTTTTAAAGAGAATTATATATGCACACCCGCACAAAGACACCTGTTCGTCAATAAAAATGACAGAGAGACCATTTAAGGGGTAAAAAAAAAAAAAAAACCTATCTTCGTCTCTCAATTTTTTTCAATTTCCGAAGAACATTCTTTTTCAATTTAACCGACTTCAAACTCCACATATAATGTCCGTGAAATTTTAGGGAGATAAAAAGAATTCATCAATGTAAACATTGGAATAATGAATGTCTATATATGCTTATGTCTTATTCCACCAGCAATATCAACTTCGAAAAAAGGAATTTTAAAAAAAAAAATTAGACAGAATACTTTGAAGATTCTTGAATTTTCGAAAAAAATCATATTTCGGAGAAACTTCTTCAATTAATGCCCATCAAATCACTCCTCGTGAGTGACAAATTTTTTATCAATGACAATTACAATTCTGCCCTTTTCGGGTGGTGGACGGGTGGGGGCTAAGAAGGTAAACCTGAGAGAAATTTCCGCTTAATACTTTTTTAAAAAAAAAAAATCACAAATACCCATTTTTTACTTTTTTTTTCAAAAATACTCATGATCCACATTATATAAATAATCCCATGTAAATTTTATTGAGTACAAATTTCATGTATAAAATATAAACAATATACATTTTAAAATGTGAGCTAATTTTTAGTATAATTTTTATGATCATAATATATATTTAATGTTTGAAATATATATTATAGTCTATATTTAATGTGTAAAACAGTAGTGATCTATATTTCTTTAAAAAGGTATAAAAACGGGTATTTCTGACATAAAAGTAAAAAACAGGTATGTATAAAAATATAGTTTTAAAAACGGGAGTATTTATGAACTTTTCCCTAAACCTGAAGGCCAATTTGTCAAGATAAGTCCAAAGCCCATACCCAAATTTATATTCCCAAACCTCATACAGAAAATGGATGACTTTGGATCAGTGTCGATAATGACGATATCGGTGTCAATGTCGACTAATCCGTAATGAGCAACTGGAAGGACCCAAATATATGGGAAAACCATAATTCATCATTCCAACATACAATTACTTCTTAGGGTCTCCTTTTCAATTGACCAAATCTTGTGGTTTACTCGGCATCATAACCATTACTAAAGCAAATAATAGAGACTAAGACCTAATTATGAATCATTGACACCAATTATTTTGGTCAAACAATCAAAGCTTGAGAAATCAAAAGGCGGACTATTGATTAAAAATCCAATTAACAGTAAGTCATGTATAATTGAAGTTACATATGGAGGCAAGACCCCTCATGTTAGAAGTTCATGTTACGCCAGCTATTATCTAATTTGGAATTAGATTAGGAGGTGGTTAGAATTTCTAATCCAGACAGCCTCATCCTAACATTGGAGGAATGAAAAACAAATAAGTAATTAATTATTATCAAGTGACATTTTTTCGACCTTAGCTTTTTCAAACATCCAGCTTAAGATTCATTTTGAACTAAAACTCCAATGCTTTTAGAGACAACAAATGACCAAAACAGGTAATTGAGACAATGATATCCAGACGAAACAAAGCTCCAACATAACTGGACACTAGTTAAAAGATGGTTTTCCCAAAGCAGTTTAAAATGGGTAAATTCACATACACTGAAGAAAAAATCAAAGATTCGAGTTGCTAAGAGGTTTCTTCAAGATGTGACGAGTACTTTATTCATACCTCAAGATGATTCCATCAATAGAGATTCCTGCAAAAGGAACCAAGGTAACATAAGTTCCATAGTCAATATATCGAGACCAAGGTAACATAAGTTCCATAGTCAATATATCGAGCACTCAATATATATACACACACATATATATATATATATATATATCAAATTTAAACTTACAAAAAAGAGGGCACTCCTGCATAGGTAAATTTCTAAAAATGTATTTAACTTGCCAACAAAAAGGTCCTTTTAAAATAATTAAGACAGTACAATTTCCACATAAGTGGAAGTATTGAACAAGAAAAAACAAAGGAAATAAAAGACAGAAAAAGAGGATAAGACCCTGGATGGAAGCAAAAAGAATAATTTGTGTGTGACCATTAACCATAGCTTTTATAGTGCTAACAGCCGAAGGCAGTAGCCTCTTCCTCTGTTCTGTGTCTAGGGAAAGATGATTGGAGAGCTTATCCTCTGTGACAACCCAGCACAAACGGGCTTGCTTAGTTTTTTGCTCTACAACGCATGTTTTATTTACACTTGTACTTTCTTTCTCTTTTACTATAATTTCAATCGTTTGAAAGAAATAGAAATTTAAGCATTTTACTACAATCCAATTTCCTTTCAGTAAGCATAATCAAAAACCACTGTGAGGTATATGCAACTCAAAAAGGAAGAAATTTAGAAGTGCATTATGGCAGGAAACACTTTTAACACCATTCTACTAGAGGGACATATCTATATAAATATTAAAATGAATATAGATGGATACAGCATGTCTACAAAGTACAAATATTAGCATTCCAATGAACAAAAAGAACACTGTAACAGAAATATTCATATTTACATTTATATATATATATATATATATATATGAGCACTAATCCAGTAGGAATTTTTTATTTATTTTTTCAACTACCCAAATTTTGATAGCTATTGGATAATGCTCTATCGGCTACAAAAAGAAATACTTATGGATAGGTAAAAAAAAATACCTATTGGATTGAGAACCTATATATAGATACACATAAAAGCAATAGGAATATACATTGTAACAGAGTACTTATAGGCAGTTCAGTAACAAATTTAGGTTAGGAGAACAGTAGCACTTGACATGAAAACAAAGCATGGAACCAAATTCCCTTGCTCATTTAACTTCAAACAATATACTACATGATTTACCATTCTGCGAAATACAATTTCCATGCAATTAAAGAGGAAACCATAAATTAAAGGATTCAATGTCAAACCATGATCAATGGATAGAATATATTCAGCTCAAGTAACAAAAGTTCACAATTGTTTCAATGGAAATCACTATTTATTTAATACCTATTACCGATATCATTTTCTTTGGCCATCTGGAACCTCAGTTATTCAAACTTTCATATATCACTTTTGTAGTCATCAATGCCTGTAGCCTCCTCCCTGATTCATTTAGGTTAAGTAGAAGCTTCTATCTACCTTAAATTCTATTCTTATCGATTAGTTTGACTCCAAAAACTGCAAAATCACAGCCCATCGACCCACAGAATTATCGATGGGATAAATACTACAATCACAACCCACAACAAAAGGCCAAACCCGAAAACCAAAATGTTTTTAAGTAAAAAAAAAAAAAAAAAAACGATCACGAGGACTCCAAAGTCCAACCAAATGTTTTTCAATGGAACCGAAGAAAAGGATCCTAATTGGTGCATAGAAAAGGCGGGTGGGTGTCTATGATAAGAATCAGTTAGCAACTAAAAAAAAAAAAAAAAAAAACGATCACGAGGACTCCAAAGTCCAACCAAATGTTTTTCAATGGAACCGAAGAAAAGGATCCTAATTGGTGCATAGAAAAGGCGGGTGGGTGTCTATGATAAGAATCAGTTAGCAACTACACACGAACAATTTCTCAAGCGATTAAGAAAATTCACGAAAGCCAAATAAATTAATAAGAGAGAGATGAGCACCGGAAAGGAGAGGGTCGGGGGCTTATTGAGAAGCATCGGCAGCGGATAACTTCTCGATGAGCTTCTTGTCCCTCCTTTCCATGGCCACGTCCCACATGTCGTTGCCGATGTGCTTCGGCTGTGTGCACGAAATTAAAAATTAAAATTAATTCCATTCCAAAATTAATTAATTAATTAATTTGAGATGGAAGAAGAAGCATCCGGATCTAAAGTTGTAAACCCTAATAATAGTTTTCATATAATAAAGAAAAAAAAAAAAAGGAATTAAAATTGGGTAGAGATATGATATGATATGATACCCGGCCATGGGCGGCTTTGTGGATGTAATACTGAGCATTTCCCATGACGCAAAGCATTCCGGCTATGATTCCTAGCGGCAATACTGCCTCCAACCAAATCAGCGACATCTTCTCCCCACTCCTCTATCTCTCTCTCTCTCTCTCTCTCTCTCTCTTCTTTCTTAAACTTCGGTTTAAGTCGTCCCAGCCTCTTAATAGAACTTTTTCTTTTAATTTTGGGTTTATGGCACAAATATCTCTTAAATATCCATTTTGTGTCAATTTGGTCCTCAAATCTCAATTATGTCAATTTAAGCACTTACACCTTCTACTTGAATTTCAGAGTAAAAATNTAAGAACTAAATTACTATAAATCAAAAAATTCAAGACTTCGTTAGTATAATTGAAACTTTGAGAACTAAATTGTCAGAAATTGAATAGTTCAAAAACCACTTGTGTTATTAACCCTTTAACTTTATAGAATTTTTAAGGGGATAATTTAAGAAAACATCATAAAATGATATTATATTTTCTAATTTTTTATGACATCCATTTGTTTTAAGAAATATAGGAAAATACTTTGGATGATTTTTTATTATAAAAACTATGTTAATTTGATTATTTTTAAAATATGACCTCCTTTCATTATCAAAATTAGAGAAATCGATAAAAAAAAAAATTGTGCTTAATAAAAGGTAGGTTTAAACTTAAAATAAATTAAAGAACTGTATATACTAGATTTCTAATATCCTAATATTGCAAATGGCCACGTAAGTGAATAAGTGATAGAAGTTTCCAAACAAGTATCTATGTATCCAAATACACGCTAAAATTTAATATAAACCTAATCTACTATCCATTAAAGATAATTTGTTATTTCTTCTTAATTTTCCAATTTAGGTTATATGAGAACGTCAAATTCAAATTATAATATTTTTATAATAAAAAATCAAATTCAATGGTGTTTTCCATATTTCTGAAATATGAGCGATTTCATAAAAAAAAAATTGAAATTTAAGGTTATTTGATACGTTTTCTCGGAACAACTTTTATATTTTTCTTTGCTAGACACACAACAACAATAAAAACATTTTTAATTGACAATAATAAAATTTGATTTGTAATGGCAATAAATCTATTTTCAGGCAAAAGATTATAATAAATCTATTTATTATCTAGTCCTTAACTCATTGACATTTCTTATTTTGAGATAACTTGAATCCATCCCGTTGAGTTGACAAACTTAACATGAAATTAACTTGAATTAATCCAATTCATTTTTTTTATTATAACAGAGAAAACATCATAAAATGAATTTGTATTTTAATTTTCTTTTTGAAACTCCTTGTGTTTTAAGAAATATAGGAAAACATCCTTGAATTTGATATTTTACTACAAAAAGTATTTTTGACTATTTTTGAATTCCCACCTTCTCATATAAAACTAAATTGAGAAAATTAATAAGGAATAATAAAACTGTCCTTAGTGGAGAGCAAATTTAGGTTTATATTATATTAAAATTTTTGTGTTTGGTACATAAATAATTATTTATAAAATATTTATTTTAAAATCAAAATATTATTTGGAAGCTAGTATAGACAATTTTTAAATTTATTTTAAACATGAATCTACTATTTAATAAATGTAATTTTGTCGTTTCTATCAAATTACCTAATTTTGATGATATGAGAAAGTCGAATTTTTAAAATAGTGAAAGTACAATGCTTTGTGTTATAAAATATTAAATTCAAAGGGTATTTCTCATAATGCTTAAAGTAAGGGGGTTTTATAAAAAAATATTAAATACAAGGTTATTTTACAATGTTTTCTCTTATAATATATCATAAAATTCTCAATAATTACTTTATTGAAAATATATTTCTATTCAATTTAATGTAAACAAGATGAAAAATATAAATTAAATGAGCGAATTTGACTTAACAAGGTATAAGTTATAAAACTATAATTATATTGTTTACATATCAATTTTTTGAATGATGTTTTTATTAAATAGATAAAACGTTTCTTTATTAAAAAATCAACAAAGTTACTTGGGTTGATATAAACACAACGCGAACTGCCACGCCCATATCATCTTGTGGAACTATGAGTTCTTAAATAATTAAATTTGTATCATAGTGTAATCAAGTTCTCGATGCCACTTGTTAGTTTTATTTTCAAGAAAACAATATAAAAGAGATTTGCAGCAGAAGGAAAATAATTAACAATTTTGTTGATTTTAATTTTCTGTGAAGTACAGAATCATAGTTGTGTATCTAAGCATGCTATCAGCCTAGTGTTCATTTGAGAAAAGGATAAACAACAAATCCATGCTAATTATCAGATGTGATTTAAAACTTCATGTGGTGCTGACTTAGACTAGTTAGAAGGTTAAAGAAAGGGATAACTGTAAAAAAATATATCCACATGTCTTGATATTCTGTAATTTAAATCTTAAATTTGGATTTTGTAAAATAATACCTTAAATTACAAATTTCTGAAAATTAATACTTTATGTTGATTTTTAACTGATAAAATATAATAATATTCTTAAAATTAAGATGAATAATATAAATTAATCTAATTTTAATGGAGAATATTATTATTTTTTCATTCTTAAAATTGATCAAAAAATCTGTCAAATGTAGTAATTTTCAGAACTTAATCTCAGAATATTATTTTGAAGAATCTAAATTTCAGAATTTAAATTGCATAACAATCAAATTTTAGAGTATTATTTTTGTAATTATCCTTTAAAGAAAAGACATATTTCTAATAGAAAAAGTAGAGATTTAGAGGAGTTTGTCGTCAATACTGAAAAATAGACAAATGTTCCCAAAATACAAATATTTGGCCTTGTTTCTTGAAAATAAATTTTAAAGCTGGGTTTACAAGAAACAAAGAATAAAAAAAAAATAGGGAACACCAAAAGGTTATTTTCGTTTATTTTCGAACAATTTTGAAATATGAGAATTCTCTTCTTCGGAGCCTCAGGATCTCCATTGCTCTCCCTTTTGGCGACCTAAGCCCATCATTCTTAGCTACGGTAGCCATAACTTTGTTGGCCTCAAATATTTCTGTTAGATATGTGGTGCTTAATTACACCGACAAAAATTGCCAACGGCAAAATTTCATATGCTATGCACACACAAATTGACCTTTGCAGTAAAGTTGACGTGAGGGTTGTAAATCCCTTCGTCTAAGAGAGAAATAAAATTTTACTAACAAGAGTATATTAATTAGTAAGGGGTATTTCCGGATTTTACACATGCATTTTAATTGTCATATTTTTTTTCGTATATATAAAAGATGTTAGGACTCATTTAGTTGTAGTGGAAGAATAATAATAATAATAGTAATCACAATGAAATAAAAAAATAATGGTATATTTAGCATTATTTTACTTTATTTTATTATTTTATTAATTATTTTTTGATTAATTAAATGTTATTCGATTCTATCTTATTCTATTTAATATTAGGTGGAATAAAATTCCATCACATTTGGACTTTCTAACCAAACAATATAATTAGGTCATTTTAGAATTGTTTCTATTCAATTCTTTCCCAATACCTCTAACCAAATGGGGTCTTAGGGTATAGAATTAAGGTAAGTAAAATTAGAGAGAATTCACAGTGTCTACATTTGGACTTTCTAACCAAACAATATAATTAGGTCATTTTAGAATTGTTTCTATTCAATTCTTTTCCAATACCTCTAACCAAATGGGGTCTTAGGGTATAGAATTAAGGTGAGTAAAATTAGAGAGAATTCATAGAATCTTGAGAGAAATATAGTGTGAGAGTTTTTATAATGTTTCTTCTTCATCATAGTGAAAAACTATCATTTATGAAAGTAGATATAACTCTCGTATTAAGAGTAAACCATTATAAAGGTTATACGTGTGTTTGCTTGTTTTCAGTTTTCTTTATTTACTCTCGGTAGCAAAGAATTAGGCATGTTTAATCCTTAACAACTTCTTGTTGGGATTTATGCATCATAAACATTTCATATAATGACATTTTAAGTTCAATAAAATGTATTTTTTTTTATTTCATGTAATATTGATAATGTAAGATTTTATGTTAAATATAAGACATACCAAGGTTCTAAGACTAAAAATTGATAAATGGAACTATTCACACAAAGCAATAGAGATCATAGACATAATTTTACATCTAGTTTGACCGGTGGTTCACAACCCAACAGATAATAGCTGAATATTAAATTCAGTATAAGGGCACGACTCTTCTTATTTCATTCTAAAATGATGAGTTTATTATCACTAAAGTGTACGACTTTGAATATTGAAAACCTAGTATATGTTAGAAATGCTGAACAAGATCAAATGAAATATATTTTCATATAAGTATCATTACTAAATATATATATATATATATATTTACAAGAGGAACAATCAATGATATTTATTTTAATCTTGAAATAAACAAGAAAAATTAGGCAAAATGGATCCTTTGAAATTGGATATGTGGGAGGCACCACTACCGTGTGAGCATAATAAAGATATCAAAATGGGTCAGGCCAAACGAGTCAGCCCGTGATATAACACCATTGAGCCTTACCCAAAAATGTTAACTTGAAAGTTCTTTTGGACTCATAGACCACCACTTGCATGATTTTTCTATAGTATACCTTATGTGGGACTTGAGGCGTTACATTTTTCACCCATTAAAGGCCTAGTGTCCTCGTTAGGAAGTCTATATTCAATAGCCCACATATAACTCTTATAGGCAGGGTCCATATTTACCACGATTTCGATTTGTAGTAGCCTTCCAAGTCCAACATAAATATGGAATGAGTTGGCTCTGAATGCTAAATATAACACTATTAGGTCTCACCCAAAAATACTAGCTTATAGGTACTTTAGAGCTCATGGACTACTACTTAGATACCTATGATCTTCATAGAGCATACCCAATGTGAAACTTGGGGAGTTACATGCAGACTGGCCTGACTTAACTCACATTAGAATGAACTAGGCTCGGCCTAGCCTTAAGGATAGGGCCGGGTTTGACATATATATCTAAGCTCGCGGGCTGACCTGACCCACCAAAAATAATTTTTTTTAATTTTTTAAAAATTTTAAATATAAAATTTTTTCTAATACTTATAAATACACATTCTCTTGTTCTTTTTTTTTCACACTTCTAAATTTTAATCTAATTCTAAATAATTTTTTTAAGGTTTTTGTTTCAAACTTTTTTTTACCATCTATTCAACTTATATATTTTTAGATTATTTAATACTTTTTAAATTTTATCAATATGACAAAAACATAACATATTATTTATTTTTTCATGAGTTTTATTTTTAGATTTCTAATATTTTTAGTCAATTATACAAATAATAATGGAAAAAAATATGGTTTATTTTCTAAAATACCACCATATTTTCTAACTTCTAAAGTATTTAGAAAAATATAAAGGTCATAGGAAATTTTAATTCTTTTTGAAAGGTCAAAAATTTGGTAATATTTTTTAAAAATAGGTATAAGTGTTCAAAACCCAATAATATTCTTATTTTTTTAGATTTTTTTTAAAATTGAGAAAAGAACAGACAGATCGACTCGTTTAGGATACTAATGGGTTTGCGGGTTGGGATGGGATCTATTTTTAAAAATTTGGACAATCCAACGTGAACTGTTTTCTTAGACGACTCAACTCATTCTTTCTCCGAAGTGGGCGGGGCTGGCCTGCCCATTTTGACACTTTTAAGAGCATAATATTATTTTCCTCTCGTCTACAAGGACAAGTTCGTGAGAGGTTCGTGAGAGAAAGACATGTGTCATTTGATGAACCATTGAACTGTAACTATTTTTTTTTTTTTCTCTACAAATGCCATACTTTGTGTTTCATTTGATTTATCGTCTCTTATGTGTGCTTATTTCTAGTGACTTAAACATTAGAATATCTTATAAATGACAAGCACCACTATTTGATTCTAGTGCTTGAGGTAGAGCATACTTAGAAACGCCAAGAACACATGGATAATAGGAGGAGGTAGCACCAACATTAGTTGTTACCTATCTATTAGTGAGAAAACAATTATTTGTATTTTCTAACACAATCGATAAAATAAGCGTCAATAATTATCACCATAGATTTACACATTTCTTTAAGCTGTTGTGATAAAGAAACGTTATAAAGAGTTTGTTTATGAAAATTGCTTGTTAATTAGTTAAATTGATTAAGTCATTTACGATCGGAGATTCAATCATGTTTTATTATAATTGAAATAGATTATAGTTACACAGAAAATTAGCTCCCATTGAAAAACCCAAAATAATAGTAAAAACGATGGAGGTCATAGCTATAACAAAGTGGTAAAAGATCGAGTTTCCAAAAAAAAGGAAAAAAAAAAAAAGAAAGTAAAATTCTACGTAACAGAGGGAAGCCAAACATGGCAAGCAAGCAAAAGACGGGAGAGGAAATTTCTTGAGTAAGCAAAACGAGGACGTCGCTTGGGTCTAACAGGCAGTCTTAGGAAAAGTCCAGCTAAGGGTGTGTTGGCTACATGATTGTCATTTTGTGGCATTGAGAGGCTCCCTAGTCCCTACTCTTTACATACCTTTGATTCCATGCATGCCCAACACGTGTCCTCACCTGGGTATATTATACATTGTCTCATTTTTAACCCTTCAGTAAAAAAAAAAATTAAAGAAAAAAAAAACACTTTTCTGCTCTCATGAATGAACGAGTCACTTCCTCGAAGACTGTGCAACGAAATATATAAATTTATTCATATATATTATCTTCGAAATCTAGAGCACCTTAATTTTAGCTTTCCTAGAAGAGAACAAATAAAGATCTACTTTGCCGAATTTCAGGTCTCACTGCCCTTCAACTCCTCCAACTCTCCCACTCTCACATTTTATTTTATTTATTTATATTTTAATATTAGCCAAAACTTGAAAAATAAACATTAGACAAAAAGGTTTTAATCTATTAATGGAAAATTAGTTTAAAAGGAAAAAAAAAAAGAGAGAGAAGAAAATCATTAAAGATTTTTGCCATCCTTTCTGCAAAATTCAGAGAAAGAGAGCTGTCGACTAGACCCTTTTCTTTATATTTTTTTGCTTTTATTTTTTTTTTGGGTATTTTTAGATTTATTGTTATTATTATTATTTATTAATTATTGTAGTCTGCTCATTACAAAGCCCTTTTATTGATGGAGGTGTGTGCCATTTTTTTTCTTCTTCTGCAAAAACGCACCAACTAAAACCCTTTTTCTATCTCATTCTTGGAATTCTCTGAGAAGAGAAAAAAAAGAAAAATAGGGGGGAAGGGGAGGAAAAGGAAGCCATGTCAGGATTGTATAATCCCAATTTCTCACCTGCCAGAGCCGCTTCTCCCCAGATTAGGAGCACCCCAGACGTTGACAGGTACTTTCTTATGAACTAAATTAAAGACCCCCCCAAAAAAATGAATGAAAAGCACCATAATCATAGTCAAGTTATTGAATTTTGTGTTTTTTATTATCTGATTATGTTGAATAATCTGCTACTTTTGATCTGTAAGTGGGTTTTTTTGCTTTTGTAGTCAGTACTTATCAGAGCTCTTAGCAGAGCATCAGAAGCTTGGACCCTTCATGCAAGTGCTTCCAATAAGTAGCCGGCTTTTGAATCAAGGTTTATTTTCTTAGACTTTGATTTCTGGATCTAGAATTTTCTGGGTTCATTTCATTTTTCTTATTCATGTCCACATAACAGCATTCCTGGTATAAGAAATGTGGTTCTTTGTGTTTTTAGATCCGTTTGGTTGGTTTTCACTGTGTTTTTAGTGTGTACTGACTGAAAGGAGTGGCTTTTTTCGGTGCCGATCATGTCTTGGTTTCGAAAATCATGTTTTGTGGAATTGCCCTAGGTTGATAATATGCTCACTCTTTTGTCTGTTCTAAATTCCAAGGCACTGGTAGTATTATATTTTCGGAAGAGAAAGGGTGGTAAGTGTCTTTGATATTTGATCTTTAAGTAGTGGTCTTTGTTGATGATGTGAAATCTGCATCATCAGTTGTGCCGGATTTGAAACTTTGAAATCTTTTAACTGTTGTACTCACTCATTAGTGCATTTGATCAAGTAAGTAATAACAACTTCTCCATCAGTAAAATGCTCTATGCAATACCTAGTTGTGATTGAGAGGAAGTTGGTAGTTAGTTGAGTACTAATAATACAGCTACTCTCAATGAGGTTTCTGGTGTTTGGATGCATTTAAAACCTCTTTAAGGGAGAGAAGAAAGTGAATAGAGAATAATTCAGTAAATAATTTCGTTTCCCAAGGCAAAACATTGCAACGAAAATCAGATTGCATTTCCTTGATTCATGATTGTAGCAGTTAACCACGGATATAGGTTAAGCCTAAAGAAAAGGAAACTTACAACTATATGGTTAAATCCTGCATAAGGTAGTCAGCTATGCCGTACTGTTACGTAATTCTTATGAAATTAATCACACCAGAAAGGGAATTATTTAAGGCAGGCATCCCGAAGTTTACGCACAACCTGCCTGTAATTTCAGTTTTTATAAATATCGACATAATCAAGCCTACTTACATTATCGTTGTCTAATTAGAAAGGATAAACGGAAATACTATTAAATGTATTCTAAATTAAGACAATATCTCCTAGTTAAGATAACTTTTAAAATCCCTAATTATCATGCATCGTGCCACTCCATTATGCTCTTGTTTCTACTCGGGGTCAGAAAACTTTACCTTTGAGAATTGAAATTAATGGTGAGCTTTCAAATCTTTCAATTATGACCCTGGAAAGTTTCTTTTGCTTATATTTTACTTCTTCTGACCTACTCTTGTATGAGTTCTTAAGGTACGATCTTGTGTGTACCGGAAGGTTGGGTTCTCTTTGTTGCTTTCCAGTTTTCACTTAATTGTTTATCCATGGTTCATTTTAAATGACTTTCTAACTGAGTTTTGATTTTTTTAGCTTCTCGACTTTGCGGTGCCTATCTTTCTTGTGCTTTGCTATCCAAAGTCTGGATAATTTTCTCATAAGTCACACCTAACGCTTCTTCATGCTGCAGAGATTTTACGGGTTTCTGGGATGATGTCCAACCAAGGTTTTGGTGACTTTGACAGGCTTCGACATAGAAGTCCTAGTCCCATGGCTTCTTCAAACCTCATGTCAAATGTTACTGGATCAGGATTAGGTGGCTGGAATGGCCTTCCTCAAGAGGTAGTTAACATATAATGTTATATTAGAATAATGTTATTTGTGTGAATATAAATGCATGTTTTTTCTAGATTAGTTCTTGTTCAAATGAGTTTTTAAATTTTTTCCTTCCTCCGCTACAATCAATGCATTTAGTACTCTCATGAAACAATAAAATGGCTGTATAGTTTGTCTTTCTACAGTCGGATGTATGATTAAAGATGTATCAGTCACACACAAGGGTTGGGTCAAGTGGTTAGGCCCACGGTTTGCTCTCATGAAGGCTAGGGTTAGGTTCTTCATGGGGGCCTACCTACCTATATGCTAGAGTTTCCTACCTCCCAAAGAGCGTAGGATTTAGTGGGAGCACCCGGTAAAAAGGAGAAGAAAAAGAACATATATAGTTAGTTTGAACTAAATTGCTTCTAGTTATGATGTTTTTTAAGTATCATATCCACTTTGAATGATTGCTACTGCCAATTTATTTGGCAAATATCGTGTTGAGAACAAGCTGTAGGGAGTCTAAAGTTTCTATAACATTAAACAAAAACCTTTAACTATTGTCCTATTTAACTGTCTGATATTTAGTTAGCAGACTTGCTGTAGTTCTATTATATCGTTGCCTTCTTTCTTCTTTCAATAGGTTCAATTAGTGCTGTAAATTTATGGAATTATTCTCTTATAAAAAAGGTAGGAAATAATTCATCTGAATAGTTGTTCTGGGATGACATTCATATTTAGCAAATTAACTGTTTTGTCATTGGTCTTGATTTCAGATTTTTTTCCTCTCATGATCGGGTTGCCTGTTATGTTGTATTCCCTTCGTCCTGCTGTCTCAGCCTATTTTCAGTTCTGAAATTATAATTCGAATTGCTGCAATTTATCCGAGGAGGACCTCTTTGGGTTCCAAATGTCCTCGTTAAGTTGCTGTAGTGTTCGTAACTTAATTTCTCATTTTATCGATTTTAATGTTCTTACCATTAAATAAGATCTCTCTTCTTCGTCTTCATTTGAACTTAGTTAAAAAAAGGATTCAGATCGCACTCTACACATTGTTGAAACTAAATCTCCCCTTCAGTTTATTTGCATGAAATGCTGTTTACAAGGTGAAAGTATTTTGAGCAACTGGGTTAGAATTATAAATTAAAAAAATGAAAATAGGAAGATAGAGCAAAACAAGGTTGAACTGGAACGATAGGTTACATATGGCATGGTAATTTATTTAAGCATTTGAAAGCACATCCGACAAAAGTAAAATTAAACTACATTTTTATTGACATTCTAAATTTCCTTTTCATATGTATAGCATGTCTAATTACTCATGAACAATTCTAGAAGAGTGCACTTTGTGAGCACAGGAAGGGCATGCCACTGCGTTGATCAGCTAGTTGTAGTCTGCTCATTTTTCTTCTGTCTGGTACTTTACTCTTTGATGTTCCATCCTAGGTGATTACGTGGATGCTAAATTTAAAATCTAAAACTCTTTTGTGTCGCTTTCTTTTCCCACTTTGTGACCATATCTTTTTTTTTTTTTTTTTTTTTTTTGTGCGAACTCGCAAGCTTCTGAGCTTTCTTTTCCAGTTCATTTCTTCCTATCTGTTTTGGTTTATCAAATTAGTTTCACACTTAAACTAGTATGTTCAAACGCTTCAGAGATTAAGTGGACCCCCTGGAATGACAATGGATTGGCAAGGTGCACCTGCAAGCCCTAGTTCGTACACTGTGAAGAGGATTTTGCGTTTGGAAATTCCGGTAGATACCTACCCCAATGTAAGCCTTGCACTAGGTACTAGTATGTAATGTCTGATTGGTTGGTTTTAAGTCATGAAAATGTTATAACTAATTCTTGAACAATGCAACTCTATAGTTCAATTTTGTTGGGCGCCTTCTGGGACCTAGAGGCAATTCTCTGAAAAGGGTTGAAGCTACTACTGGCTGCCGTGTATACATTAGAGGGAAAGGGTCTATAAAGGATCCAGACAAGGTAAAAATCTACCTGAACATTTTTCTTTTTCTTTCTTCATTTAATAGTTGAGTTACTGTTTTTCAAGGTTGAATTTGTAAAACTAACTTTGATTTTATTACTTTAGTTTGATATTGGTTTGACGTATTTATTTATTTCTTTCTAATCTTAAGGAAGAGAAGCTACGCGGAAGACCGGGCTATGAGCACCTGAATGAACCTCTTCACATTTTAATCGAGGCTGATTTACCAGCCAATGTGGTTGATATAAGGCTGAGACAGGCCCAGGAAATTATTGAAGAATTGCTCAAACCTGTGGTAATTCTGCAACCTTACTTGTCCCGTTAACTAATTAAAATCTTATATAGATCATTGCTCATAGCTCTTGCACTCGGTTTCATCTTGAAACTTTATTTTCTTTGCATATTACTTTATAATGTATAGACAAGAGAAGGTTCAAACGAACATGAGGTAATTCACTTGGTTAAGCTCATCGAGTGTCTAGTGCTTTCTAATGAATCTTAATCTAATGTCAATATGGAGAAACTGACAGCAATCTAACAGGGATACTTTATTTTACCTTTTTGGCAAAAAATTTTGGCCACAAGACTAAATGAGTTCTGTTCTCAGTTAAGTGGAGTGGGAATAGATCTTTCCCTGCTTGGAAAACTTGATCTTGGGTGTTATGTACAGTCTTCAAACTTCTATTAACCTCAGCTCCTCCTTTTGGATAAAATATCTTTCACACAGGACGAGTCACAAGATTATATAAAGAGGCAGCAGTTGCGTGAATTAGCTATGCTGAATTCCAATTTCAGAGAAGAAAGTCCTGGGCCAAGTGGCAGTGTCTCTCCCTTCAACACAAGTGGAATGAAGCGTGCAAAAACGGGTCGATAAGAGCTCAATTTTATTGTTCTTAAATGGTTCATCTCCTCTTTTGAAATTTGTGGCTGAGAAAGCCCTCAAAAACATCAAAATTCATCACAGCTTCAAGAGATTAGGCTAACAGTTTTTGTTGGTGAGCTCTATGCATGGTGGGTTTTCTATTATTTTGTCTTTCTTACCTTATGAACAACAGACAGAAGAAAATTGGATTTAAAAAAAGAAGCAAAACCTGAAAAAGTAAAATATTCATATAGTTGGTTATTGAGTTTAGGCTTGGTGAGGTCAGTTTTTTCGTGTAAACTTAATACATTAATTGGATTTATTCTTGTGTTAGTGACTCAATTTGTTAGTGTGGAATATATATATTTATATTATGCAAACAATAGGGAGAGAAAGGGTATCTTTTGTAGTAATTTCTTGTCATGTTTCCATATTCTTTAGTTTTTGATTTAATGTATTTAAGAAGAGTCTGAATTTATTACTCTCCTTATGTTAAAGTATTTAAGTTGTCTCTTTTAAAGGCCTAATGTTATGTTGTTGGAATCGTTGTGAAGAGCTTTTGATGCCTTCAAACTTTCACAATTTGTCTTTTAGAGCTATTACTTTAATTCTCCATATTCTTTCTTTTGTTTTTCTTGTGGAGCTCCATCTTAGTGACCCCAAGACAACGAAATGTTAGCAAACCCACGTGGGTGGCACATATAGAGTGATTTCTTAAATTTATCTCTGTTATTCTCCTCATTTCAAGCATCTTTCCATTTTTTCCCATGTGGCTTGTATATTTTTTTAAGAGCAAAGGAAAGAAAAAGGTCTTGTTGGAATCCTAGGAAGTTATTGAAATATCGACATGTATTTTGACAGATCTTTAATCCCTTGTATTAATATTATTATTGTAAGTTTTTCTTATTATATTATTAATGTTATTTTCGTATATTGTTCAATAGTATGGAAACACTAAATGACAAGTGGTGAAGAGACAATTAATGGTGTTGTACAGCCGGGTAGCATTAACATATAACAACAATTATAGCCATAGTGATAGCGTCACTATTCACTACCGATGAACTAGCAGTTTACTTATGCTTGATTTTATTTATCCTTTAAAAATGAGGTTTAATTAATAACTGAAAAATAACTCATGCAAAGAAAATAATTAGCGCACTTTAGGGTTCGAATTTCTGATTTGATACTTAATCTTCACTTCATCCGTTGACTGACCCTTGTTTTCTTGATTTAATACTTAATCTCCATTTCATCCATTGACCGACCCTTGTATTGCTAGTGCTTATCTAAATTTTGTAAGCTCTTAGACAGTCAATTTTTGTTTTTTAAAATAATAAATTAGGCCACAAAGTGTGGCGAATATAGAGAAAAGAACGCATCTAGCATATTTTGAGGTCTTTTTTCCGAGATAACATTAAAGCTGTAGTGACTACTTAGAGAAATTATTGTGTGGATCCATGTATTAAGGAGAGTTTTACCTTCTTAAATTTTAAATTTCATTTGTTGTTCTTTAAAATGTTTCATAGTTTTTTTTTTTTTTTCTGAACATTTTATTTGATTCTGTTAAAATGAGCACAAAAGAGGTATTTGTCATTATGTATTATTGATTTGAATAAAATATTATATTTTAGATAGTTTATAGTTTATATTGCATTCATGTCTAATGTGTGGTGGCAAATCATTTTTAAAATTCTTCGATACGTATTCTAATTTTTTAAATATTATTAGATTATGTTTTTAGACATTAAATTATAGAGAAATTAGGTTAAATATGCATTATAATAGGCATATTTTGGTCAATATGTTCTCCTAAATAAAAGTTTGTAAAATATGCATGTAGCACCTGAAAAGTCATATTTATTCTCAATAAACTATACGCCTCCCTTCTCTTTGACCAAACTGAAATCTCTTCTCCTTTATACTTCTCTATATTTCGATTCTTTAAGTTAATCGTCATATGAAAAGAAAAGCTGAAATTGCAAGATCAAAGAAGAATAAAAAGAAAAATACGAGAAAATATAACTAGAAAAAGGAGAAAAAAGAATTTGAGAAGAAAATCTCGTTTTTATCTTTCATATCGCCGTCAAACTCATCATTTCCATGTCTTATCTCTTCATTCTTCTTTACTTAATTCTGAGTATAGTTTAAAATAACATATTATCAAATTTCGAAATATTATGAAGTCATTTATGAGTTGAAAAATCATTTTGAGATTATTTTTTTTGTGAGCTATAACAAAAAATCGCGATAATTTTCGACAATTTTTCGATAAAAATGATATTTTCAATAATATTTTAATTAAGTGGTATTTTTGATAATTTTCGATGCAATTTTGATATATTTTTAATGATATTTCGATAAAAGTGGTATTTTTCAATACATTTCGATAAAATGGCTTTTTTATTATTTTTAATGCAATTTTGATATATTTTCGATAATATTTCGATGAAAGTGGTATTTTCGATAATATTATTTTTTGAAAATATCACTTCATTGAAATTATATCAAAATTCTGTCAAATAATATGAAAAATACTACTTTTATCGAAATATTATCGAAAATATATTGAAATTACATTGAAAATTATAAAAAATGCCACTTAATTGAAATATTATCTAGAATACCATTTTTATCAAAATATAATTGAAATTGCATCAAAAATTTATCGAAAATTATCAAAAAACCCACTTAATTAAATATTGCTGAGAATATCATTTTCATCGAAATATCATCGAAATTGCATCGAAAATTATCAGAAATACCATTTCATCAAAATTTAAATGAGAATATAATTTTCATTGAAATATCATCAAAAAGCTATCAAAAATTATCGTAATTTTTTATTAAAACTTGCAAAAAATAATCTCAAAATGATTTTTGAACACATAAATGATTTCTTAACATCTTGAAATTTGATAATCTGTTATTTTAAACTATACCTAGAACCAAGTAGAGAAGAATGAAGAGAGAAGATAGAGAAATCATGAGTTTGACGGCGATATGAGAGATGAGAATGAGATTTTCTTCTCAAATTCTTTTCTTTTTTCAGTTATCTTTTCTCGTATTTTTCTTTTTCTTTTTTCTTTATCTTATAATTTCAGCTCTTTATATAATGGTCAACTAGAAGAATCGAAATACAAAAAAGCATAGAGGTATGGAGGATAAGAGATTTCAACTTGGTTAAAGAGAAAGGAGTCATATAGTTTATTGAGCGTAAATATGACTTTTCAGTTGCTACATGCATATTTTATAAACTTTTATTGAGGAAAGCATATAGACCAAAATATGCATATTATGATGCATATTTGACCTAATTTCTCGAAATTATAAGAGTACAAGTGTATTATGTAAAGAATATAATGAAATATATAACAAGGACTAAAATAGAATATTTTAATAGTTTAAAAATCAAAATGACAGTTTAAAATTTAAAAACTAAAGTGAGACTTTCCTCATAACTTAGGATCGGTACGATCATTTATTTGGAAATAGAGGTAAATAATAAAGCTTTTTTAATAAATAAATAATAAAAAATATTAAAGAAAAAAATACGAGTGATTCTTAGTTTCTCACTAGTCACGAGAAAAAATAACAACCTTACTTTGTCACTTACTAGATTACCAGGCAACCTATGTCAACTTCCTAAGTTTTTTTATTGATATAAAAAATTAGTACGACAACAGGTTAATTCAAATGTGAAAAAGAGTGAATAAAATAATAAAAGATATAGATTTTTATAGTACTTCAGTCTTTTGAATAAAAAGTATATGTCTACTTTGTCACTCTTTATTTATATATAATTACTGATACAATAGAGTATCGGAGGTCTTTTTCTCAATCCATAAGCCTTGTATTTATATGATTTGGAGAATAGGGTTTCCCTTTACAGACAAGGTAACAAATAATACGAATTTTATTAGTATTTATCTCTTAAAATCTCGAAATATCTTAATTTAAATTGATTTATTCCTAATTTCTTGAAAATAATCACAAATATTATGGGATCAGATATTTTAAAGAAGAAAATCTTAGAATAAAATCTAGTTGTTAATTAATCATTCGAGACCTCTTCGATCTAGACCAGCTTCGAACATGCTGGTGTTTCTTTAGACAACTCAAACGTCTCAAATACCTTACACAAGATAAGCTCCGAATGAGCTCATTACTTTTCGACTAGATGTAAAATTGACGTACAACACTTGCCCTGAGTGGGTGTCACTTCGTGCAACAAGAACTTTGTCGATTTCTTTGAACTATTCGAGTGACGGTGATGTCATCGTGAGCTGTTTTCTATGCACGACATGATTTTCGGGGTGTCATTTTAGAGTCGTCGTTTCATTTCACCATAATTGTGTTAGTTTTGAGAAATGAGTAATTACTCTTCATAGCCCCCATTTTTTTTTTCAGTAAATCTCGAACCTCATATTCTTTAATTATTGGTATTTTTCAAACTTTACCCTCTTCGATTAGGTGACTTGTCTTAGGATACCTCACACGAGCACGATTTCTTTCCTGTAGGTGCTCTAGGTCTAGTTCGTGCACATCGACGCGAGGAGGGAACCTATACCTGATTATTAAACTATCGTCTTCTTCGTCAAATCCCTTTGTCCAAGCTTTATTTGCAGGCTATGAGAAGAAGAAAAGAGAGTTGAAGAAGATGGTGAAGACAATGAATTTGGATTGGACAAAAGAGATGGAAAAGGACAAGTCCAACCCTATATTAAGAGAGGTCGATGAATTCAACGACGAGGAGGCAATTACATCAGCTCACCGAGAACTTTTAAGAGACTTCTCATTGCGTGACTCTGGAGACATATACTTTACCAAACAGGAAAACTAGGTGGTGAAGAATGCGACCTCCAAGTTTATAGTTGGTAAGTATGAGGACAAGGTCAAAAGAGATGACCTCTTGGAGTCCATTGATGTATATGACTGAAAGGAGGCTAGATTGGACAAACCGAATCTAAGCATTTAGGCTGACTTTCCTCCGCATACTTGCTAACAGATTCTGAAATCAGGTGGAATGCTTCTTCTTCAAATGTATTTTATCGATGCACTAGACTATTTACACATCGTTCCGATGTAGCTGACCCACAATAGCTGGGCAATCCTGACCACCCTTAGAATAATTTCCCATGCGCTTGGGTTCGAGGGACCAAGTGCCAATGAGATAGGTTATATGTATGAGCTAAAAGGTAATTCTGGCTCCATAAGTTACTACTATCAGGCAGTTTGGTCGATCGAAACCAAGCTACAACCTCATTGAAGAATATAGATCAAACGTCGGTCCTTGGAAAAACTAATACAGTTATCTTGACTATCTCACAGTCAAATATAGGGAGTGTAATGAATGTGATATCTTGTCATATTTTACTAATTTCTTTTTATTTTTAAGTTTCTGACCCTGACCTGACCTCTCGAAGGAGGCTATATAAAGAGTGAAAAAGGTTAGTTCACTTGACAAAGAAGAGAAGAGAGCTAACAAGCTTTTCACCTAGGAGAACATAGATCAAGGCAGTAAAGCTTCTCAGGTGTCCCAAAGAGCAGCTCGCCCAGGTGACTCTTAGTAATCTTGTGTTGACGAAGGTTTTGTCAATAATGAATTTAGAAAATTGTAAAATGTAGCTTGCATGTAAAAGGGGTTAATAAATCAAAGTAAATAAGAAGACATGAATTTTATAGTGGTTCAGTCCCAAAAAAGATGAACTTACGTCCATTATTTTTTACTATTTTTTAGAGAATTACAAGAGTTTTGTTAAGTTTCAAAGTGAGAGTCGAAAGTACAGAGTATGTCCAGAAAGTAAAAGAGAGTCTCCAAGTTCTAAAAAAAAACATCCCCCAAAACAGCATTGAACTCCCCTTATATAGATGAGGGTAACTCAATATTTTCCAATTGTGAAAACAGGTAAGTGTGTAATCAGAAAGTACAATTTGAGTAACAATATAACTGGGTAATAACTTAAATGAAACAATTGATCGATCTTCGAAGAGAAACATTTGTTTCCATTTTTTTTGTAGATTACCCACTTGATGAAGCTTGATCTAATTTCCTTTTCATATTGGTCGCACTTAACTTATTCGGAGGATGTCACACTTAACTTACTCGGAGGAGGTCTCATTCGGAGGAGGTTGCTATTTGATCAAGAAAATTCTCATGCGACCTGACACGTCCACTTAGTCGCTAATTTTCCCTTTTGGTATTGACCAATATATAGATTTTAGACTGCACAACATCTTGCTTACACGAAAGCCGTAACGATGAAGCTCAAGCACCCCAAGATCTCGAAATAAAAAAGTGCGAGCTCTAGCAAGCCTGAGGAGTCGAACACTCTAAAATCTTCTACCCTCGCAACCCATTCATGTAATACCCCACATAATTTTTTATATATATATATATTAGTGGTGAGACCCACAATCTTATTTTTTAAATCAACCCCCCTCTCTTTCTCTTCTCTCTCTCCTGCCTCCCCGTGCACTTCTCTCTTCCCTCTTCAGCTTTCTTTTTCTCTCCTTCGACCAAGCAATAGCCACTAGCTCAACTCCCGCGTGCGCCACCTCCGGCTAGTGTCTGGCCACGGGAATGACCAGCGCAACTCTAGCTCGACACCAGCAACATGCTGCTACCCTCCTTGCAGCCGTCGGAGCTGCCAGACGTTGGCGAGGAGCACGTGATGCTGTAAATTCCGTCGCCTACCGACGATGATTCTAGCAATGAAAAGCCGCAAAACTGGTTGCATTCGAACCCTCTCATCGTGGGCTCTCTTTTGGTATATATTTCTTGACCCCATTTTTTCCGGTTTGAAAGTTGTCATTTTTGGATGTTTTAAGTTCTGAATTTTAATTTTTAATCCGATCATTAGATTTCATTTTTGTTGTCGTTTTTGGAATATACTCAGAAAATGGTGAAGTTTGATATATATATATATATGTATATATATATATAGACTAAATTTAGTGACCGGCATGAAAGTCAATATCTAACGGCTTAGATTTTGTCTAGTTTTGTGTGCCACCGGTCTGGTGTCAGCCAAGACCCGAATTAGTCGAGTTATATGTCTAACTTAGCTACTTTGGACATTAAGAATTCAATGAAGAGGTCTCTGTTCATTGATTCAAAGCTTCATTAAGAAGTTGATGTTTCCCCAAGTGAGCGATCAAAGGGGTGGAATTAGTTTCTGACCCTCCGAACGATCATCGAATCGGCACATTTAGCATCTAATAGCATGGTATCACTATTCTAGTGAGATAGAGATTCGATTACCTCTCTTTTACATTATTTTTGAATAAAACTTATTTTCTACAACATATGAGAACAAACTTGACTTTAGAACTTTTAAATATATGTGATAGAATTGAATGGTATGATTTATGTATTTGATTGCTCTAGGATTTTTTCTGAGTGTAGGTTATTTTTGGATATGTTAAAATAGGGCTGTTATGCTGCCTGTTTTTCTACAAAATTTAATTAATAATTTTATTAAAAACCAGATCATCATTTGAACTTAAATTACTGCATGGCTACTTTTACACATAAGTTCAGAGTACACGTGTCATGGGATCACACATGAGTCCCAGGTTAGCATCTTAGAGGTTTTACAATATGGCGCTGTGGCCCCACTGATGGTGCAGAGTCTGTGAATCCACGCAAGGTATTTTTTCTGATTACCTCCCCATTTGGTAGATGTAGGCAATGCGGTTACCCCTCTAGATTTGGTAGGCGACACACGAGTGTCCCCTCCGGTTATAGGCTAGGTATTAGGCAAGTTGTATGGCACACATAGTACCAACACCCTGATTTTAATTGATGAGAGGTGGTGAACTTATGGGTATGAGTGGATTTGTGTCATGTGTTTGTGGACTGATTGATTTTTCAATATCATGTTTTCTATATATGTATATATATATATATGTGATGACAGACTATTGATTTTGGATAACATATTTTTATACATATATATATATATGTATATAGATTATCAGCTTTGGAAATGAATGTGTATAAGTACATAAACATGGTTTTGCAAAAGAGGTATTATTAGACTAGACTGAATATGAAGGGGCTTTCCATCACTAAAAGAGTTTTTACATGAGGTAACAGCTTTCCTATTGAGCTCTCGAGCTCATCCCTCCTATTTTTCCCTCCTTTCAGGTGATTGTTTATTCGAGTCCGTTATCCTGTTGGCTAGGCAAGTCGCTTGACTTATGCTTGCCATCCTATCCCTCTTCGGTTGGTCCTTCTACCTTGTTTTATTCTTTCTTCCTCAAGTCATCTATTTGGCCAAGTTTCTTGTTCCTGATAAGTGATTGTATGAGGACATATTTTCTACTATTTGAAGATTTAGGGGTATAGATGGGACACTATTGTTCCCAAGGAGCATATTTTAAAGTTTTAAGCACTTGGAATTTTGATAAAATTTTTAAGTTAAATTTTACACATTTGGGCTAAAGATTTGAAAAACCTATTAAGTCAACATTATATTTCTCTTAATCCAAGATTTGTATAACTTAACTATATTTTCTTGATATTTAAATCGGTGTATCTATTTTTTTAAGTTAAACTAAATATGTACCTCTTTTATATAGAATTTCCAATGATTTGAGGACTAAAATGAAAATTCAAGTACTTGTTTTTCTCTGAATTTTTTAAAATTCTTTATTTATATTAATTTATACTCAAAATTACCAAAAGGTCATGATCTAGGATTTGGGTTGTGATAGAATTGGTATCAGAGCACGACTTCAGATCCGTCTGGGATCATGCCTGTGTTAAATTTTAGTGTTTAAAAATATTTTAGAAATAGTTTTGACAAATGCCTCATATAACACTTAGGAACTGGCTAGATAAGTTTTTTTTGCTCTTATTCCTTCCAAGTCCTCTCTTAAACCTCTTCAAGGTGAGATTCTGGTGTATTTTAGGATGGTATTTCCCTAAGAATTTAGTCTCGGATGTATCGGGTTAACATGAGACATTGGTTTCTACTCTTAGTGTAATCATTCATTTCAAATGGACGTTCGTTCTTGTACTCTCACATCCATTCAGGTTGTAGGCTATGTGAACCTCGTGAGTTCTAAGGTAGCAATTCGGTATCTTGCATCTTGGTTGTTATGCTTTATCCTTCTTGTGGATTGACTTTGTGTTGTCTCTCAGATTTTGTTATCGCTTTTGTTTGTAGAAATTGATTGAGGTTGTATTTTCTTGGGGATTTTTGCTTGTGATACATTGGTTTGGTGTTTGCACTTTAACTTATATGGCCTGATTCTATTGGTATTTATGAGATTGAGGCTTTATCTTCTTGGAAGTGATACATTCGTGATTACCTAGTTTGGATACATCGTGACTTAGTTCTATATTTTAGTGTCTATGTTGATGGTACTTTTACATAACATGCTCATTGATAGAGTGATTAGTTTGGTGATTTAAGATATTGTTTAGCTATAATAGTTGTATTTCTCTAGTTTCATCAAGTTTCGTTATTATATCTTCTTGGTTGAGAATTCTTGAATTATTGAGAGTTTGGTTGGATTTAAAATCGGGTTATTTAGTTTTGAAAAATTTTAGAAATGCCAAGTTGACAATTAGCATTTTGAATAACATAGACCTTTGTATTTGACTAAGGTGACATATTTGTTTTCAAAAAAAAATTGGACATTTTAAACTTGAGTATTGGTTTGGTGAAAGTAATACACTTTTTCAAAGGATGTATTGTTTTAAATTAAAATGTTACTTTGAGACTAAACTTTACAAAGCTACCTAACCTATTTGTATGCTAGCAAGATTATGTTTTATGTTTAGAAGTATTGATTTGAAAGATCTCTAGACCAAGGTGTCTTATTTTTATAAATGTATATATATGAGTCAAATTTTTGAGTTCAATTTTTTTTTTAACCTTGGACTTAGTAGATTGCTAAGTATTTTTCAATCCCTACTTAATACTTAATTTGAGATTTAACGAACACTCTCACAAGTATGCTTGAAAAATGAATGTAAGTTACTTAAAGAAAAGTTTTGAATAAAATATTCACAAGTTTGGTCACTCGGTAAACTTTGGTGTGGATTGAAAATACATTTTGGGAAAAATATTTAGCTTCACGTGTATGTTTGAAGGCTTATACCTGTGATTTTTATAGATTATATTACTTGGAGAATAGAAATTGATATGACTGCTTGCATTATAAAAATCCTTGTTGGGTGAAAACGTTTGAATTACGAATTTTGATTTAAATGCTATGAAGTTTATCACTCATGCCTGGCGTGTTTGATGGTTCAAATTATGTGTTTCTTCTAAGCTTGCTTTGATGTGGTTTACCTTGTTGGTTAATGTGTGGTCCCTTGGTAATTGTTGGATTATTTATTATAATGATTCATGTTAACTTGATTCTCTGTGGTGGGAAAAAAAAATTTATTGGAGTCATGCAGAGCTTATGTTAATTGGACTCTGAGCAGGGTGTAATTGGTTTGGACCAATCTCCTTAGTATTGGGAAAAACTTGAGAGGAGAATGAAATTTTGATTTTCATATCAATAAAAAGCATTGAATTATATGCATTAGTTTTATGTTTGACAGGTCTTGAATGGTACATATTAGTGTGTGATTTCCTTCTTGAAAATTTAGTTATAGCTTCCAAATTCATGTAGCCTATATATATGTTAATTAGTTTATTATGTCTAGTATAAATTTCCATTAACTATTAATATTTATTTTGAGCGATTAAGTGAGAATTGGAGTTTATTTTACCCACTTTGAGGAAATTTTTTGACAATGTTTCACAGTTTAATATTTTCTAAATCACCCCAATTCCCCTTTAAAAAAAGGTGTGAACTTTCAAACTTTTTTGAGAAACTTGCTTGATTACTTTGGAAAGTATTTTATAATTCTACAAAGAACACCCATAGTATTTAGTTATGATTTGGATTAAGACCCAAATGTTTTATTAGTTTTGGAAGAAAAATTGACCATGGTAATTTAAATATGGCCTCATTTGTTATTCTACCAAATAAATGCAGTTTACATAATAAATGTCTGTTTGTTGATTGTGGAAGATATGCTAATCTCTTTTTCATGCATTCCATGTTTGTTTTACTAAATGGTTATTATGTATAACTCAAATTTATAGATTAATACTTAGACTATTAGATATTTTCATCATATTTGCATAGAATGAGACTTTTTCTAAATGTTGATGTTAAGTTAGATTTAAATCCCTTATTTTGTTTAGCTTATATATTGCATGGATATTGTTATATGACAAATAGTAATTGGACTGAGACTACTCATAGATTTTACTTAGAGTCGTTGGACTCTACCTTTATATTGTGAAAGGGTACTCAAAGTTCAAGTTTGGTTTACATTTGGTCAGGGAGAAACCATATTATGAACTAGTATAGTATTCCTACGCCCCAATACTTTTTACATAAAAAAAGTTTTCAAAAATTATTTTTATTAAAAATTGAAGTGAGGTTGCATAGGAGACAGGCATCACTCGAGGATAGTACCAGACAACCTATCCTATTAGGGCCTTATTTCTGCGGCGTTAAGTGTGGATTTCGGTTGTCATATGCATATTTTCAGGATATTGCATTGCATCCATTAAGTTTTTCTTTATATCAGAGACTTGTAGAGTCTTTGAATTAGCATTGCTTTAGTTTTCTTTAATGAGATTTTATACTGGATAAAAAGATTTGAAATACTTTTGAAATTTCTCATATTTGGATACTTGCATTTGAGATTGAAGTTTATACTAGTGTTTTGCATTGGTGATTTTCTATTTGGGTGTTCTAGTCTTATCTTTGACTAGAACTGGTTTATGTTTAGTGTTATTCCTCGCTCTAATCAAAGAATAGAAAATGGTTGTGAGCCATTGAACTCTCTTTGTCCCATTTGATCTCTAAGCTCGTTTATCTTGTATGATGTAATACAAGGGTCCTTGTTCTTCATTTTAAACTTTATTCGGTTGTGTTTTGTGCTTAGGAAAGAGATTCCTATTAGAGTTATTAACTCAGATATTGTCTAGGTCTAGGTTCTAGCTGTAGACAAATGGGTATGTCTCAGGAGATTGTTGAACTGGTGTGATCAAGGGGACGACATTCTTATATCTAATATTTGGTCTGTTATTCTAGTTTGGTGCCTTAAAATAATTTTTTAGAGTCATGTGTTTTCAACTTCTAGCCATGGTTATTATTATTATCTTTTCATCACTCATATACTAGAGATTGTCATTTCCAACTATTGGTACTGAGGGTTTTGTACCAATTGATGAGTCATCTTTTGAGTTCGTATCTCTTTGGGCGCATCCTTATCCTATACCATACCACAATGTAGTTCGGTAGGTGGGCAGGATTTTGATGCCAAGTGAGTAGTGTCTGTTTCACACGCTTTCATTAACTCGTGTTTGACTTATTACTCATAAATTCTATAGTCGAGTGTTCATTACTCTTCTGGTGACTGTTCCTTCGATCTTGCTCATACCCCTTGTTTATACTTGAATTTCGAGACAAAATTCTTTTAAGGAGGGAAGAATATAATACCCCGCATAATTATATATATATATAAAAATTAGTGGTGGGGCCCATAACCTTATTTTTTAAATCAACCCCCTTTCTTTTTCTCTTCTCTCTCCTTCCTGTGCACTTTTCTCTTTCCCCTTTCCCCCCCAGCTTTCTTCTTCTCTCCCTCGGCCAAGCAATAGTCGCCAGCTCAGCTCTCGCGTGTGCCACCTCTGGCCAGCGTCTGGCCATGGGAATAACCGATGTAGCTCCAGCTCAACACCAGCTGCACGCCGCTGCCCTTCCTGTAGTTGTCGAGGAGAAGGAGCACGTGATGCCGTAACTTCCGTCGCTCACCGATGATAATTTCGGCAACGAAAAGCCGTGAAAATGGTTGCATTCGAACCCTATCATCATGGGCTCTCTTTTCGTATATATTTCTTGATTGTCTGGTTTGAAAGTTGTCATTTTTGGGTGTTTTAAGTTTTGAATTTTAGTTTTTAATCCGATCATTAGATTTCGTTTTTGTTGTCGTTTTTGAAATGTACTCAGAAAATGGTGAAATTTGATATATATATTGACTATTTGACCGGCACGAAAGTCAATATCTAACGGCTTAGATTTTGTCTAGTTTTGTGTGCTACCAGTCTGGTGTCAGTCTAGACCCGAATTAGTCGAGTTATATGTCTAACTTAACTATTTTGGACATTAGGAATTCAATGAGGAAGTTTGTTCATTGATTCGAAGTTTCATTGAGAAGTTGATGTTTCCCCAAATGAGCGATCGAGAGCGTCGAATCGGCACCTTGAGTATCTAATAGCGTGGTATCACTATTCTAGTGAGGTAGAGATTCGGTTACCTCTCTTTTACATTATTTTTGAATAAAACTTATTTTCTGCAACATATGAGATCAAACATGACTTTAGAACTTTTAAATATATGTGATGGAATTGAATGGTATAATTTATGTATTTCATTGCTCTAGGATTTTTTCTGAGTGTAGGTTATTTTTGGATATATTAAAATACGATCATTATGCTGCCCATTTTTCTACAAAATTTAATTAATCATTTTATTAAAAATCAGAGTATCATTTGAACTTAAATTACTGCATGACTACTTTTATACATAAGTTCAGAGTACATGTATCATGAGATCACACATGAGTTCCAGATTAGCATCATGGGGTTTTTACAATGTGGCGCTGGGGCCCCACTGACGGTGCAGAGTCCGTGAATCCGCGTAGGGTATTTCTTCTGATTACCTCCCTATTTCGCAGGCATAGGCAATGCGGTTGCCCCTCCAGGTTTGGTAGGCGACACAAGGTGTCCCCTCCGGTTATGGGCCAGGTGTCAGGCAAGTTGTATGGCATACATAGTGCTAACTCCCTGTTTTCCATTAATGAGAGGTGGTGAACTCATGGGTATGAGTGGATTTGTGTCATGTGTTTATGGACTGATTGATTTTTCGATATCATATTTTTTATATATGTATATATGTATATATATATATGTATGTGATGACAGACTATTAATTTTGGATAACATATTTTATATATATATATATTCAATTATATATATATATATGTATATAGACTATCAGCTTTGGAAATGAATGTGTATAAGTACATAAACATAGTTTTGCAAAAGAGGTGTTATTGGACTAGATTAAATATGTAAGGGCTTTCCATCACTAAAAGAGTTTTTACATGAGGTAGCAGCTTTCCTACTAAGTTCTCGAGCTCACCCCTCCTATTTTCCCCCCTTTTAGGTAATTCTTCATTCGAGTCTGTTATTCCGTTGGTGAGGCAAGTCGCTTCACTTACACTTGCCGTCCTATCCCTCTTCGGTTGGTCTTTCTACCTTGTTTTATTCTTTCTTCCTTATATCTATCTATTTGGCCAAGTTTCTTATTCCTGATAAGTGATTGTACGAGGACGTATTTTCTACTATTTGAGGATTTAGGGGTATAAATAGGACACTATTATTCCCAAAGAGCATATTTTAAAGTTGTAAGCACTTGGAATTTTGACAAGATCTGTAAGTTAAATTTTATACATTTGGGTTAAAGATTTGAAAAACCTATTAAATCAACATTATATTTCTCTTAAACAAAGATTTGTATAACTTAACTATATTTTCCTGATATTAAATCGATGTATCTATTTTTATAAATTAAACTAAATATGAACCTCTTTTATACAGAATTTCTAATGATTTGAGGATTAAATTGAAAATCTAAATACTTATTTTTCTCTAAATTTTATAAATTTTTTTATTTATATTAATTTATACTCAAAATTACCAAAAAGTAACTGCCTAGGATTTGGGTTGTGACGATTCAACTCCTGCTCTACTAGCCTCTTCGAGCAATCCAACACGGATCATCTTGGTTGATGAGCTAGCTAGAAAAAGGGAAAAGCAGTGGCCAATCGACAAACCAGCCCCAAAAAAGAAAAAAATTGAGGCCTCCGGTAGGGGGGGGAGGGGTGTGGCGCTCATAAAGGCTGCTAGTAAGTTGAGGAAGAAAGATTCCAGGAGTAGGCTTCTGCTTCAACACGAGGAAGGCCTTTCGGCTAGTCTTGAGGACGTAGTTTCTGCTGAGCAACAGTATAAACTTGATGAAACTTCTGGGGCAGACATTCCTCACACTAAACTCAACTCCTCACTCTAGTAAGCTTTTTCTATCTTACGCTTCAATTGTTTGCCTTTTTACTTAAGCTTTTATTCTTTGAACTGAATTTGTAGTTTCTTCTGCAAGCCTCCTTCTCTGCCTTAAAGGACATTAATGAGAACGCTCCTGCCGTGACCGTAGCATATGACAACCAAAAGAAAACTAATAATGTGGCCAATAAGTTTGTTGACAGGGAAAATAAGCTCACTTAGGAAGAGATCGCACGGGATCACTACGAAGCGAAGCTTGATAATGTGATTGTTCAGCTGAAGGAGCTTGATCGAGCAAAGAAAAGAGCCAAGGACAAGACAAAGAAAGCCGAGGGGTCTGAAAATAAGTTTAAGGCAACCGCAGAAGTTAATAAAAATTTTGAAAAGAAGCTCGAGCAGTTCGAGTAGAAGGTTAGCTTGAAAAAAATCTCCAAGGGGTACTTATTCCTAGAACAGGCGAGCATAAAGCCTTCAAGAAGAAGTGCAAGGAGGATGGGCAGCGACTCTTGTATACACTCTGGTGTTTCAATCCTACTCTTAACTTCTCGATCTTCGGAGATAAGGTTCCTCAGCTTGTGGCCACTTTCAAGCTTCCAAGAGAGGATGATAAAGAGGGAGAAGGAAGAGTAGATGAGCACGAGACCGACAAGCAGGTGATCGAAGCTTAGCTTGAAGTTGATGAAAGCTCAGTGATGAGCAGGTCCCTGTTGCTGGCAATTAGACTACTACTTCCAAACAATCTGAATGGTCCTACCAATGAGTTGAACTTTTTCTTTTCTCTTTTAAGAAATATTTGTAATGATTGTTTTTTTTTTCTTTTTAAAGTACTTTCTTTCAAATACTTTTATTGTAATATAACATTTGATCATTAATGAAAAATTCTCCTTCTTATCTTTATCGAACTTTTTATTTACTTGCATTTTTTACTTAAGAAATAATTCATATATCCTTATGTATTGCAAGTAGCTCGAGCTTATATATACTTAAGAAATAGTGTTTACTTCTCGTAGTATAAAATTTGCAAATTATACTTAACTACAATTGTAAAATCCTAAATTTTTGTTAGGGTAACTAAGTAATTTTACTTCGAGAGTATTTTGGTAATTTTATATTTTTAGATTAATTAAATAAAAATCGGAAATAATTTTGGTGTTGAATCTAGACAAGATTAAGTCTAGGTGCATTTGGGGCAAAAGTGAAAAAAAAATTTAAAATTGGGGACAAAAGTATAATTAAGGAGGGACTAAAGTGAAAGAATCTTTTTAAAATTGTGGCCAAAGTGAATTTTCAGAAATTTATTTTTCGGTCGAATCAGATTGTGCCACGTGTCCCATTACTACAGTTTTGAAAAATTGCATAAAAACCCCTCATTTCTCTCTTCTTCTCCACGGAAGTCCTCCCGAAGCCACCCACGGTCGCTGTTCATCCGAGCCTCCACCGCCCGCCGCCGTGCTAGACGCGCCCATCCACCGTGACCAGAAGACGCCGACGAACCAGCGCTAGGTGATGCCGCCGTGAACCGCCGCCTGTCGCCGGAGAAATCGCGGCCGGAAGTTCGCGCCACCGGATCAGAAAAACGGCCGTCGTTCAGCCGTCCGACGTCCGATCACCGCGCTACCACCACTGTTGGATTCGTCTCGACTACAGCTTTCATTTTCGACCACTCTCGGCCTCCAACTCGGCTCCGTGAGAAGTTGACTACTGTAGCAATATTTTAATATTTAATTTTTGTGGTATTTTCGTAATTATTTCGAAATTGAGTTATTTTTTCCGAGAAAATTATACCACGTGATAGAGGAGTTTGAAACATGAAATTTTATGATATTTAAGTGTTAAAATGATAACCGGAAGATCGTTAATTATCGGAATGAAAATGTGGTATTTTTTTAAATATTTTCAAATGTGGTATTTTTATAATTTTCGGATTTTGAGCCCATTTAGTGTTCGGGACCTCAAAACTGAGTTCTGACTTTGAATTTGGACTCAGTGAGATCGGGACATGATATTTGATATAAAATATCACTATTTTCCGAAGTGACACGAAAATCGAGAAAATAGCTCGTGAATTGCACTGTTTTGCGTGCCAGGGGCCAGTTCCGTACCGGGACCCATTTTTGACAAACTTTATATCTAAACCAACATTTTTGGATGTTCTGAATTCAGTGGTGACCTCTGTTTCTCAATCCGAGGCTCCGTTTGAAAAGTCAACTTTTCAAGTGAACGTAACGAGATTCGAAAACAACTGTCCGAACAACCCAGTGATCAATTGAGGATATTTCTAGTATCGTTAGCCCAGCATAACTACAATCTTGAGGTAGGGGATTCAATTTCCTTGTTTTCTATTATTTTTATTAAAATTGGAATTTATTCTGAAAAATAAAATTTTGTGATTTTATTAAATTGAATTATTTGAATAGTTATTTTAATGAACTATGAATTTGTAAAACATTGTAGACTGCTCTAGATATTTTAAAATATGATTTTATACAAGTTTTTATACTTGGAGTTTGGTAAAACCATAGAGATTGTACTTTTGAATTTTAAAGTACAAAATAGATTTTAAATAAAAATCAGAGCATGTCTAGAATGTTAAACCACTGCATGGTTATTTAAGACTCTATATGTATTGCACATTTCATATGATCATGCATGAGAGTCATCTTAGACATCACGGTATTGTAGTCGGCGGACTAGTACACCAGCCTTCGGTGAGATCTCGTAAACCCACGCAAGGTTTGGCTTTTGACTATCTCCATTCGGTAGGTGTAGGCATTCGGTGCCCCTCCGGTTCGGTAGGAGTTAACACATGGATGTCCCTCCAGTTTTCAGAGATAGATGTCAGGCAGAGAGCGCTCAATACATGTAGTATAAGTTGCTCTAGTTGTGATGAGAGGATGAGAACTCATGTGATGTGTTGATTTATGTGATGTGCACTATGCTTGTTTTATTATGGTTTTCTATCTGTTTAAACCTGGATATATATCTGATTTTGATTTGAGCATAATTTTCTGTAAAGATTTTCTATATATGTTTCGAATACTCCATATTTATTAAAATACTTTCTAGAACTACTAACCATGTAGTTGTATTGAGAATTACTAAAAAGGTTTTTCTCACAAAGGTAATTGAGTTTTCTACTGAGCATTCAAGTGCTCACCCCCTACTTCCTTCCCCTTTCAGGTGTCAAATTATTCTGTGACAGATATTCATATAGCTTGGCAAGCATGTTTGGCATATACTTGCAGTTCCAGTCCTCTTCATTGATTGTTTGTAATTATTTTCTCTTTTTCTAAGTCAAATTTATTTAGCCATTAGTAGTATATTTACTGAGTGGATGTATGAGGATGATTTCGATATTTAATCGAGTACTTAGACATAGAAATGATTTTATGAAAATTATTTTAACTATGGGCCTATGGTTTTAAATTGAACACTTTCATTAAAATTAATGATTTAAATAAAAAGTTTCTAAAATTTATTATTTATCATGTTTCTAAATTTAAAATTTAAAAATACCTTGGAAATTTAAAACTAATAGATAATGTTATAATTTCTCGAGTTGGTCCAATATTAAATATACTTACTCTTGAGGACTAAAACTCAAATTTTAAGTACTCGATTTTTTCTGAAAATTTTGGGAATTTCTGTTTATCACTGTTTTCACTTAAATTTACTAAAAGTCATAGCATTGGATTTTCGGTCATGATAACAATTTTGTTTAAAAATTGCTTAGTTTAAGATTAAGACCTTCAATTTCTGTAAGGAGCAATCTTCTTCGTTCTAGTATTTTTTCGATCATTGCTTTGAGCAGTTAGCACAATTTCACGAAGCCATCAATCATTCGAACTCATCATCAGACCAAAGCACTAATCGAGCAGCTAATACTAGAGTAATATTTTACCCAAGTCTTAAGTAAAATATAATATACATACGTGTGCCCCTAGTTTCGAAGTGAAATAAATCAGCTATAAACTAACATTAAAGGATTTATTTTAGACAATTTCAAGAAACTTGAATTTATCATTATTCGAGTAGAATTTTTGTATGTTTATATGGAAAAAGGAACAAGACTTAATAAAAATACTTTCTAAGATGCTCGTCATTCCATGCTCTAGGCAGCTTGTATCCATTCATTTTAGCGATCTTATAGGTTCCTGGTTGGATTACTTGAGTGATCTTATACGGTCCCTCCAAATTTGGCCAGAGAGCTCCAGCACCTCGTTCTTGAGTATTTGGGTTAACACTTCGCAGGACCAGATCACTTACTTTGGATTGTTTATCACAGACTTGAGAACTATAATATCAAGTTATCCTATGCTGGTATGTCGCGACCCTTATCTGTACTTGTTCTCATTTTTCCTCCAGAAAATTGAGGTCCCCTTAAAGCAGCTCATGATTTTTCTCTTGGTCGTATGTTTCTACTCTTGTTGTTTTCACTTCTAGTTCTACTAGAGCCATATGTCATTGAGAATAAAGTTTCGTTAGTGGCAGTTCGAGTACTTGTTCTGTAAGCCCAAAACACTTTAGAAAGCTCATTAACCCAAGCTTCTTTTAGTTTTGTTTTGCTTTTAGGTTCTGCTTCAGGATTTTATTGATTGCTTCAACCTGACTATTACTTTGAGGGAACAACGGTAGAGAAGCATTTTGTTATCCTGTACTACTTGTAGAACTTTTTTATTTTAGTACTTTCAAACTGCGTACCATTGCCTGATACTATTTTCTTTGGGACTCAAAATATATACATAATGGATTTTATGACAAATCCAACGATCATACTCTAAGTGATGGATTTCAAGGGCTCGACTTCTACCTATTTGGTGAAGTAATCCACAACGACCGTGTCATATTTCGCTCCTCCTCGATCAGTTCAAAATGATCCTATCAGGTAGATTCCTCAAACTACAAAAGGCCATAGAGAGCTTATAGTAGTCAGCTCGACATGTGGTGCTTTCTGATAATGGAAGAAACGTTGGCACTTGTAGCATCGCTATACATAGTCCATCGCATTCTTTCTCATTGTTGGCCAGTAATATACTTGAAGCATGACTTTTTTTGCTAAAAACTTCCCTTTAGAATGGTTACCACGTACTCCTGCATAGATTTCTCTGAGAATCTGGAGTACTTCCTCGCTGTTTATACAAAAAAGTAATAGGATTGAGAAGCCTCATCAATAAAGCTTTTCATCAAGCAGCATGTATGAGTAGCTCTATATTTTATTCTTATAACATATTCCTTTCCTATTGGTATCTCGCTAGAACCCAAATATGAAAAGATTAGATCTAAGCAGAATGTATGAGTAGCTCTATATTTTATTCTTATAACATATTCCTTTCCTATTGGTATCTCGCTATCCCTTAAGTATGAAAAGATTAGATCTATCCAGGATAGATTCTTTGCATCAAGAGCTAGAACAAATTCTTTTTCTCCAATACTCGGGGTCTTCAAAAATTCTATAGGGATTATGTCGAATAGTTCTACATCCTTTGTTGAAGCGAGTTTCGATAGGGATTATATCAAATAGTTCTACATCCTTTGTTGAAGCGAGCTTCGATAAGGCGTCAGTATTGGAATTTTACACTCGCGAGATCTAACTGGGTCCCTCAATTTTACTATATAGGACACCATCTTTGGCCTGCAAGCTTGATATTCCTCATCAATCTATCTAATGAGCAACTGTAGATCGCAATGAAATCGACATTCATTTCTTTTGCTAACCTAAGACCAGGGAATAATGTCTTATATTTGGCCTCGTTGTTTAAAGTTTTAAATGTAAATCGTAGAGTGTAGTGAATCTTGTGTTCCTCTGAGCTAATTAATATCAATCTAGCTCCTAATCCTTTCTCATTTGATGATCTGTCCAAGAATAACTTCCAAATAGCAACATCCTTGATTGGTTTTGATAGTCTCCTCTGGTCGATATGTAAATTCGGCCACAAAATTAGCTACAACTTGTTCTTTTTTGGACATTTTAGGGACAAATGTGATTTCGAAATGACTGAGCTCGATCCTCCATTTGAGGAGTCATCCTGATGCTTCAGACTTGTAGGACTTGCTTTAAAGGAAAATTAGTTAACATATGGATGAGATCAGCATGGAAGTAGGGCATCACTTTCTCAAACTTATAACCAAGATTTAGGCGAATTTCTCAATCTCTGGGTAACATCGATTTCGAGTAGTATTTTATTTGCATAGTAAACTAGATGTTTCACCCTATTTTCTTCTCGCATTAGTGCCGAATTGATTGCATGTTCTGATATGGCGAGGTACATGTAAAACACCTTATTATCCATAGGTTTGAAGAGTAAAAAAGGTTCTTTGAGACGAAGTTTTAGTTGTTAAAGAGTTTTCTCGCATTTCTCTGCCCACTTGAAATTTTTGGCTCTTCGTAATGCATCGAAGAATGGAACAAATTTATCTATAGCTTATGAGATGAATCTACTGAGAGTGCTACTCGCTCAACTAGGATTTGCACTTTTTTTGGCTTACAAGGGGATTCCATGTTGAGCAGTGTCTAGATCATTTTAGGATTGGCTTTGATTCCTCGCAGCAACCCCATAAATTATCAAGAGGCAACTCTAAATGCACACTTCAGAGGGTTGAATTGCATACAATATCGCCTTAGAATCTTGTACATCTCTTCGAGGTATCTGATATCATTAGCATCTCCCTTCCATTTTATGAGTATATCATCCACGTAAACCTTCATTGTAATTCTAATCTAATCGACAAACATTGTTTTAACTGGATAATGGTAGGTCGTACTAGCATGTTTGAGGCCAAAAGGCATAACCCTATAATAGTAAAGTCCTCAATCAGTCATGAACGACGTATGTTCTTTGTCTGAACTATACATTGGCATCTGGTTGTAGCATGATTACACATCTATGAAGCTTATCAACTCATGATCAGAGGTAATATCAATGAGCTGATCAATTCTCAGTAGAGGGAAGCTTTCAGGTAACTCTTATTCAAGTTAGTGAAGTCAACGCACATTCTATACTGCCCATTGGTTTCTTGACCAGAACTGGGTTTGACAATTAACTTAGGTAGAAGGATTCTTAGATGAACCTAATTTGCTCGAGCTTTTTGACCTATTCTTCGAGAGCGATATACTTCTCTGGGTCAAGTTCTCTTTTCTTTCACGGGATGGGATTGAAATTAAGATCGATATTAAATCTGTGACACATGATATCCGAGTTGATCCTCGTTATATATGTGTGGTTCTAGGCGAAAGCATCAAGATTTTCTTTGAGGAATTTTTCGAGCTTTCCTCTTAGCTCCTCGTCAAGGTTTTTCCTATTCTTTAGAGATTCAGAGGGCTCTTACACGTCCACTGGGAATTCCATGAGGTCTTCGACAGGTCTAGTCTTATTTTCTTCCTCGTTCAAGTACGGTTCCGGGTTCTCATCGACCAATCCCAAACTAAAGTACCGTTGTTCGTAGGACTGGTCATTCTTGACCTTATTTTCTGCAGTCGTTATGGACTGATTATAGCATTCACGAGCTTCTTGTTGCTCACCTCATAGAACTCTTACTCATTTCAGAGTTAGGTACTTTATTGCAAGGTGGTGTATTGAATTTATGGCCTTCAATTCTTAAAGAAATGGTCTCCCGAGCACAATATTGAAAGTGGTTTGACAATCCACCACGAGAATGTTGTTTGTTGAGGTCGTGCTCCTATGGTGAGAGTGAGTTGGATCACCCCTAAAGGTAGGACGCTATCTCTAATGAAGCCGTAGAGTTTTGTAGTAGTTGGCTTCAGGTTTTAAATGCCGAGCTCTATCTTCTTCAGGGGACTTAGGTAAAGGATATTCACCGAGGTCCCGATGTTAACCAAGGTTCAGTGGACTAGCATGTTATTGATATACACTGTAATGACCCGGATAATGCACTTTGCGAGTATCTTCTTTCATAAAAGTGATCGACTCGTTCTCTCTATGGAAGTGATTTGGGGGACGATCTTCGAGGTGAAGGACATTTGTCAGAGATATTCTCGAACATACTTCTTTTGGCTTGATCTTGAATTTCCTTTGATGTGTGATCTTCTAAAAGTAGTTCGGATTTCATCTCGAAATTCTTGTCCCGATTATCGCGAGCTAGTGAGGCTGCTCGTTGATCTCTATTATCTCTTTGATTATACTCTCTCGTGCGCTTGTACCTTCCGAGATATCCCTGCCTTATTAGTTCCTTATTCTCATCCTTCAAGTCGTAATAGTCACTAGTGCCATGAACGTGATCTCGGTGAAATTGACAGTATTTATTTTGGTCCCTCCTAGTTTCTTTGCCTTTTGACATTAGAGGTATGCATTTGTAAGGGTCTCAATCCTATAGTAGGTGAACTTTTGTGTACGTGGGTACCTCTTTTTGTCAGAGCAATGTTTCTTCATATCTTTTGAAGAAAATGTATTTCCCTCACCATTGTTCTTTCATTTTCTTCTTATTTTCGTTCTTCTTTGTGGACTCGTTCGCGCTTGATGGTTCCACGTCTTGAGCATTCCTAACACGCACATATTTCTTAACTCTTTGGTAGAAGTCCTCTACTTCAGTACAATGGACCTTTTGAGCATGATAAGGTTAGATTGCAAATTCTAAATGAAATCACTGCCACTTACGAAAGCTAAGACAAAGTTTATGTTCGCAATTTACAAATCCCAAAGACCAGGTGACTATTGGAATATTGTTCCCTTCAGCCATATAGTATTCTTATGAGTATTCATTGTGTTTAAGGCCTTGTTTGGTACATCAGAATAGTATTGGATTATAACATTAAATTGGATTGCATAAACTTAATATAATTTCATGTTTGGTTATAGCATTGGATTGAATTAAGATTATTATTATAATGTGAAACTCATTTTTTATTGGAATGTATAATAAATTTATTTTATATTAGTTTAAATATTTTAAAATATAAAAAATATTTATAATGAGAGAGCCATTAAATTAAAAATTTAAAATAAATGTGGATCCTATTATTTTTGAACGTGAGATTAATAAGTTTATATTTTTAAATGAGATATATTATCTCACTCATATGAGATTATTTTGAGGTTGCAGATTATTTACGCCAATCCTAAATTAGCATCAAACATAGAAATAAGATAAATAATACCAATCCTAAACACATCTATCAAACAAATCTTAAGAGTATAGTTAAATATAATTTTGACTAATGCTTAATATTTATAAAGTTTAAAAATAGCTCGTGTAAAACATGCGACTTCTTTCACTAGTTTTCTGATTAAAGCATCACATGAGACCATAAAAAGAGGCACCGGAACTGTCACTGGCTTTGGCTCGCCATCCTAATTTCATTTACCAAAACCGTATTTTTCTTAGAAGTTAGGCCGTGCACCCCGTTTTAATATATATATTCTTTTCACGTATATAGTCTAATTTTCTCTGCTCTTTTTCTTATAGTTAGGCCGTACACCACGTTTTAATATATATAAATATATATATATATATATATATGTATATATTCTTTTCACGTGTACAGTTTAATTTTCTCTGCTCTTTCTCAATTTTTCCTATTTAGTTTTGTCTGGACAGGTGGCATTCCAGACGTTGCTTCCCTTCCCTTGGATTATTATCCGCTTTTGAATTTCTAGAATTATTTTTTTTCTATTCAATCAACCAACTGACTTTTTTTTCTTTTTATTTTTTTTAAGAATCGATGGGCTTACAAAATGAGGATAGAATGTGCTGTGTTTGGTACGATCCTATTTTTTAAATTTAGACATAATTTTTATATAAAAAATTAAAAAGATAAATAAATATTTTATCTTTCTAATTTTCTACATAAAAATTATTTTTAAATTTAAAGAATAAAATTTAAATCTTATATCAAATCATATATATAATAATTCCAAAAATAGTAATCCATGTATATATGAAAGTAATAGGTAATCAAAATCTATTAATCTATAGTATAAATCCACCAAGCTCACACATTCTCGTCATGGAAACTAGAGTACTGAGTGTGCCGATCAACGTGTCTGAAAAAACCGTACCAAATTGGACACCCCTATAGTCTCCTAACCTTTTTTCTATTGTTACTACCTGATTTTTTGTTTTTGGATAAAATAAACTTCCTGAACTTAGTATCAATAAATTTTAACTCCAGTCCATGAATAGATTCGTACAAGTATATATCAACCACCAACTTTTATTGTCTCTTTCTTCCACACCCATTGAACCTGTTCTATCTAGTCGTGATCACAACTTTTATTCGTCTCTTTCTTCCACATCCATTGAACCTGTTCTATCTAGTCGTGATCACAGAACTTCTGGATCAAATATTTGTAACTTGTGTTCCGTCTAAAATTTATTTTTCGAGATTCTTTCAAAATTTTACTGAAATTCTCTAGAAATTGTAGTAAGTTTTTTTTTTTAACCCAAAAATATGTAAGTACACTTTCTTTTTTTGGGCTCGGAAAATATGAGTGTATTAATCAGAAATATAAAAAGGCCACCACAGCACCCGGTGATTCTTTGGTCCCTTAAGTCCAAAAAGACAGGCTATAATTTGCTCTTCTAAGTGTCACGATCCTAACTTTAAACTAGACAATTCGTGCGGTATTTAATACAGTTCGTCATACTAAGTCAGCCTACCAATACTCAAGAAAAGGATTTAGAGTAAGCTTTTGAGACAAAATGGTAAAGATGAGAGAGTTTAGGTAAATGAAAGCTTTGTATTACTCTTACAATACTTAAAACTCTCACAAATGGGACTTGTGTACAAATGAACCCAAGAGGTCCTTTATATAGACAAAGCCTAAACCAACTAAGGGTTAGGATCGTGCCAAGTGGCATGATCTTACAAAGGGTTTAGATTATTCTAAAGTTATAATATCTACAAAAATATTTACATAGAGAATTTTAGAACAAAACATGGTCTAAATCTTTCTAAGAGGTTCACCCATCATCTTGGTTCTTCTAAGTCATTCTAGGAGCTTCTAGAACCGTCCAACCCATTTAGCACTATCCGGTCTTATCTAGAGCCTTCTAGGACTTATTAGTACCAACTAGAATCTTCTAGCATGGCCAAGACCTCTTTTGATTGCTCTAGAAGTGTCCACCACGTTTTAGGGACTTCCTCAATCTTTTTGGGTGAGTAGTATATATAGAGGACCTTAGAGCCATGAATAACAACATTTGGATTTTTGGGAGCCAAATGAGCGGGGCATAACACCCTCTCCCACTCAAGTTCGCGACGTCCTCGTTGCACCATCGACTTTGAACCGCTCGATATGGTTTTTGAATTACCACAAGGCATCTTCATGCTCCCAGCTAGCCTCGGTCTCGGGCAAATTCTTCCATTTCACTAAGTATTCCCGATAATAGGAACACCACGTCAGCGGATCAAGTGATCAGCCAAAATGTTCTCCACCTCTTTATCAAAAGAGGTTACCACTGCAGTAGGAGCCCCTTTAGATTCGCCCCTTGAAGGATCTCCCTCATCTCCATGGTAGGATTTTAGCATGCTAACATGGAAGATAGGGAAAATCTTTAACTTGGCAGGGAGTTGAAGCTTATAGGAGACCTTACCTATACGCTTGAGTACCGAAAATTGACCTTCGTATTTGCACACCAACCCTTTATGCACCTTCCTTAAGGTTTTGAATTGTAGGGGCAATAAATTAACAAGGACTAAATCCTCCTTTTGATACTCAACGTGCCTCCTCTTTTTGTCAGCCCATTTCTTCATTCTTTTAGAAGCTTTATTCAAGTAGGCTCTAGCCAACTCCGCTTGTTCATGTCATGCTTTAGCAAACTTGAATACTGCAGGACTCTTCTCATTATAACTTGTCGCTAAGGCATGTGGGGTCATAGGTTGTTGACCCATGACTATTTCGAAGGGACTCTTGCCCGTAGACTCACTCCTCTGGAGGTTAAAGGAGAATTGGACTACATCAAGTAGTTTTGCCCAATCTTTTTGATTGGCACTCATAAAGTGCCTCAAGTATAACTCCAGCAAGGCATTCACCCTTTCTGTTTAGTCATCGCTTTGGGGGTGAAAGCTAGTAGAAAAGTTCAAGTCTGAGTGCATCAACTTGAACAATTCTGTCCAAAACCTTCCGGTGAGTAGAGGATCACGATCACTTACAATGTTTGATGAGACTCCCCAAAGCTTCACGACATGCTTCATAAAGAGCCGCGCGGTCTTATCGGTAGGACAATCAGGTGAAGCAGGTATAAAGGTGGCATACTTACTGAAGCGATCAACCACCACTATATTGCTGCCAAAGCCCTCTGACTTAGGTAGGCTAGTGATAAAATCCATAGAAATACTCTCCCACGGCCTTTCAGGAATAGGGAGAGGTTCCAACAATCCGCCTGCTGATTGTTGTTCCACCTTGTCTTATTGACATATAAGACAAGTTCGTACATAGGTCTCGACATCATCCCTCAGTTGAGGCCAATAGTAAATAGATTTGATAAGAGCAAGAGTGTGTTTCTGACCTAGGTGACCAGGCCACAAGGAATCGTGGCACTCTTTGATAAGCTCTTTTCTTAAGTTCCCCCACTTAGGCACATAGAGTTGATTGCCTTTGGCATAGAGAAGTCTGTTGCTCAGCCAAAAACGTATCGTCTTTCCTTCCGTTACTAGGGGCAGCAGGCTCTTTGCAAGAACATCGTGTTCCAATCTTTTCTTGATTTTCTCTATCAAGGTACTATCGGGTTTGCCTTAGGCAGCCAGCTCTGCCTTTCTGCTTAGGGCATCTGCCACTACATTGGCCTTTCTGGGCTTGTATTCCAGCTTATAATCATATTCTGCCAAGAAGTCTTGTCACCTTGCTTGCTTGGGACTCAAATTGTTTTGAGTTTGAAAGTAGCTTGTGGCTATATTGTCAGTCATGTTTGTGAAGTGAGTAACCAACAAGTAGTGTCGCCACACCCTTAGGCAATGGATGACTGCAGTCATCTCTTTTTCTTGCACCGTGTAGTGTCTCTTGGTGTCATTTAGCTTGCGGCTTTCATAAGCAATTGGATGCCCTTCTTACATTAGTACTCCACTAATAGCAAAGTCAAAGGCATCCGTATGTAGTTCATATGCCTTTGAGTGATCAGGTAAGTTGAGAATCAGCTCTTTGCTTACTGCTCTCTTCAAATCTTCGAATGAAACTTGACACTCAATTGTCCATTCCCAAGACTTGTTCTTCTTGAGCATGTTAGTAAGTGGCACTGCTCTTGCTGAGTAGGACTTGATGAACCGCCTATAATAATTCACAAGTTCAAGGAAGGATCTTAACTCTGGCACCTTAGTAGGGGGTTCCCACTCTTGGATGGCTTGCACCTTGGCTTCATCCATCATAAGTTTCCCATCCTTTATTTTATACCCTAGGAACATCACTTCCTCTTGGGCGAAGGAGCACTTCTCATTCTTGATGAATAGTTGGTTTTCCCTCAAGATCTTGAACACCTTTCTCAAATGTTCTAGGTGCTCTTCCATGGTCTTGCTATAGATAACTATATCATCAAGATAGACTATCACGAACTAATCGAGGTAGGGATGGAATAACTTATTCATGAGAGTGCAAAAAGTAGCAGGTGTATTGGTAAGACCAAATGGCATGACTAAGAACTCATAAGCACTATACCTTATCACACACGTGGTCTTGAGCTCATCTCTCTCTACTATGCGCACTTGGTAGTACTCTGAGCATAGATCAAGCTTTGAGAAGTATCTAGTATTCCCAAGTTGATCGAACAAGTCAGTAATAAGTGGAATGGTGTACTTGTTCTTTACCGTCACCTTGTTAAGAGCCCAGTAATCAATGCACATCCTTAGTGAGCTATCTTTCTTTTTTTTGGAACAACATCAGGGCACTGAAATGAGCTTTGGAGGGCCTGATAAAACCCGCATCAAGCAACTCCTTTAGTTGTTTCCAGAGTTCCAGTAACTCTAGAGGGGCCATTCGATAGGGACTCATTGCAGGTGGCCTCGTGCCTGGCTCAAGTTCGATTTCATGATCCATTTCCCTCCTAGGTGGAAGTTTCTTTGGCAGGGTGTCAGGCATCATATGTTGGAATTCATTCAAGACAGTTTGTACCTCCATGGGTAGGTTACCTTGAGGTTCCAACTCTTCATCATTATGCTCCTTTAGGATGGCCAAGTAACTCTCCTCCTCTCTTCTCAAGCTCTTCTTGAATTGAAATGCAGAGAGTACTTTGTTTCTCGCTTTTGTGGACTGTTCCGTTGGTACCACACAAACCTTTTCACCATCCATAATGCACATAGAATTGGCAAAAGAATAGGGAATGCCTACACTGCATCAAGGAATTCCAAACCAAGCACTACCGCGAAATCATCCATTGGCACTTCTGATAAGTCGACTTGGCCAGCCCATGCACCTAGGCTAGCCTTAACATTATGAGCAACCCTATGGATGGGGCATGCTGCTGAGTTCACGGCCTTGAGGGAGCCTCCTCCATTGGACATCGTCAAGCCCAACTATCTAGCTTCCTCAACAGAGACGAAGTTGTGGGATGCACCTGTGTCAACCAAGGCTTTAGTGGCTTTGCCATTGATTATTGCATCCACAAAAAGTAGGCCCTTAGCTTTTGACTTAGGGGCCGACCGCAAGGCATTTAGGAATTGCAAGGAACCAACATGTGCACCACCATCCTCTCTATCACCTCTTTCTTGGCTTGGCTCTGAGGCAATTAAGGTATTGAGAGCTTTCGTCTTGGGACACTCGCGTGCCCAATATGGCCTATCACAAAGAAAGCACTTGACTTTTGGCTTGGAGAAGTCACGGTCTTCCTTCTCTTTGCCCTTGTCTTTGTGCCTGTAGGAGGAACTATTTTTGTTCCATTTTCCTTCTTTTGTTTGCAATTCCCCACTCCTTGCTCCACCACCCTTCCTATCTTTAGCCTTAGAAGGGTCCTTGTTGGTAAAGTAATCAATAAGGCTCTCGGCTACTGTAATAGTATCGGCCAAGTCCTGGATACCACGGCACTTGAGCTCTAACTTGGCCTAGTTCTGAAGACCATCCATGAACAAGAATAGGGCATCTTTATCTGAAGTATCAGGGACTTCAAGCAAGAGTGTGGTAAACTCTTTCACGTAGTCCCTAACACTACCAGATTGTTTGAGGTAGCGAAGACGGCCTCTCGCTTCCTTTTCGGCATTCTCGGGGAAGAATTGCCTTTTTAGCTCCCTTTTGAAGTTATCAAAGATGGCTATAATGCACACTCCTCGTTGTATCTCCTTATGTCTCTGCCTCTACCATAGCATGGCGGTATCAGTTAGATACAAGGCAGCATTACGAATTTTACCGGCATCGTCCGTCACACCGGCGGCCTTAAAGTATTGTTCGAGTCCCCATAGGAAGTTCTCAACTTCCCTAGCATTGCGAGTACCATTGAAGGTCTTTGGTTTAGGTACCTCAACCTTCCTTGCCTCAATGGTTGTTGTGGTGGTCACCCCCATGGCCACCGCTCGCTTGCACAAAGCAAGATCACCACCTATCTCATCTACTCTAAGTAAAATATTACTAAGTTCTCTTTGGAAGAGATCTCGTACCTTGGCAATCTCCAAATGAAGGGACTCAATCTCGTGCCTTAAGTTGGCCTCTAACCTACCAAGCGCATCTTTGATGCTGTTGTGGATCTCCGCATCCTCAGTCTCCAAACCGTCGCAACGGCCATCTAAATCGTCTACATGCTCACCCAACGTGCTCAAGTTGGACTCTAGTAGGGACACTCTAGCCTCCAAGCTAGTCACCACATCCCTCGACTTACCGCAGGTAGCACCCTTCTTCCCTTCATCATGCCCACATTTAGAAGTACCAACATCAACGGGGTCAGGAGTTGTAGCCATAGTATTCATTTGGTCAATAGAACCACCAAGATATAACGAGCAACCAAAGTTCTGATACCATGCTATCACGACCCTAGTCTTAAACTAGACAATCGAGCGGTACTTAGTATAGTCCATCGCACTAAGTCAGCCTACCAACACTCAAGAAAGGGACTTAGAGTAAGCTTTTGAGACAAAATAGTAAAGATGAGAGAATTTAAGTGAATGAAGGCTTTGTATTACTCTTAGAATACTTAGAACTCTCACAATGGGAGTTGTGTACAAATAAACCCAAGGGGTTCTTTATATAGGCAAAGCCTATACCAACCAAAAGTTAGGATCGTGTCAAGTGGCATGATCTTATAAAGGGTCTAGATTATTCTAAAGTTATAATATCTACAAAGATATTTACATAGAGAATTCTAGAACAAAACATGGTCTAGACCTTTTTAAGAGATTCACCCACTATCTTGGCTCTTCTAAGTCATTCTAGGAGCTTCTAGGACCATCTAACCCATCAAGTACCATCCCGCCTTATCTAGAATCTTCTAGGACTTAGTAGCACCAACTAGAGTCTTCTGCATGGCCAAGACCTCTCTTGATTACTCTACAAGTGTCCATCACGTTCTAGGGTCTCCCTCAATCTTTTTAGGTGAGCAGTATATATAGAGGACTTTAAAGCCATGAATAACAACATTTGAATTTTTGGGACCCAAATGAACGGGGCATAAGATAAGTTAACAAACGACTACGTAACTCGAGGAAACCCATCCTATGTACTTGAGAGAGAAAAATGTGGTTCTCATCAATCACCTTTTTACTTCAACTAGTGATCTTTAGGTCATGAATACGCAAATATGCAAGTTGATGATGTAGTAGTTAGTATTAAGAGTAGTTCTACTTCCATTTGGCCAGAGTCCTTTTTTCAGACCGAGCCACATGACGCGTGTTCGTATTTACGCCACAACATCTACTTGTCAAAGTAAGAGAAAACGATACACCGTGAGACCTATCTGCCGTAAAGCATTTATAACATATCATCCCGTATCACGTATCATGCCCGGTTGTTCAGACTTTTCCTATTATTAAATGCTGAACTAAATACTCTTGACTTTGTTGCCATATTATTTATTCCACAAGATATTCACTGTTATATTCCGAATCCGAACCATTAGCTTACTGGGCAAAATGAATACGGCTTACTTTACTCCTTTGTGAAAATGAGTCTCTTGATCATACTTTTCTTCCTTAATACACCTTCCTGAAGAATGGTTTTTTCTTGTATTGATTCTACAAAAATTGATACAATTTATAGGACTTATTGTTACTAAAAATATACAGTCGTAATTATTTCTTAATTAATTACAAATAAATAATTTTAATATTTTATAATTAATTTTAATTGATTTACAAAATAATTCAACGCTCTCTCTTAAGTTGGTGCGTAGATATCTATTATACCTAACTTGTCCACAAATTTTGAAAATATGCGATTTGAGATTGCTTTGGTGAGAATATCTGCTAATTATTGTTCTAATCGAATTTTCGGTAATTCTAGACTTCTTTTCTCTAATTTCTCTTTGATAAAATACTGATCAATCTTGACATGCTTTCTTCAATCATGATGAACTGAATTATGGGCCATATCACGAGCAAACTTATTATCACAATATAATTGGATTGATTTATTTGATAAATAACCCAAATCCTGAAGGAGAAGATTTAGCCACAAATCTTCATAAACTCTAAGAGCCATCCCCCTGAGTTCAAGATACTTCAATACCCAGAAAGTACTTTAAGGGGCCTAGATCTTTCATTTCAAATTCCTTGGACAAATATTCTTATAGGGCCTTTTCTTTCAACTGGATCATTTTCTGTTATCACCATGTCATCAACGTAAATAATAAGTGCGGTAATATTACCATTTTTCTTTTTCAAGAATAGCGTGTGATCTGAATTACTCTGATGATAACTAAATGCTACCATAGATTTTGTGAATCTTCCAAACCAGGCCTTGGGAGATTACTTCAGACCATACAATGATTTCTTCAATTTACACATCTTCTATCTTTATTTTTCTGTCACCATGCACCCTAATGGAAGATTTATGTAGACTTCTTTAGATAGTTCCCCATGCAAAAAAGAGTTCTTCACATCAAACTGTTATAGTAGCCATTCAAAATTTGCAGCTAAGGAAAACAAGACTCAAATTGTGTTCATTTTTGCTACAGGCATAAAAGTTTTAGTGTAGTCGATTCCATGAGTCTGGGTATATACCTTTGCCACCAATCTTGCTTTGAAGCATTCAATTATACCATTAGCTTTGTACTTTACAGAAAAAAACCATCAACACCTAACTGATTTCTTTCCTATAGGAAGATCTACGAGCTGCCATGTCTGGTCCTTTTGTAAGGAGACCATCTCTTCATTAATTGCGACTTTCCACTTTGGGTGAGTTAAGGCTTACTGCATACTATTAGGAATAGATATAGTAGATAATTGATTTACAAATGACTGATATATTTTTGGCAATTGATTTGTTGACACATAATGGCTTATGGGATATCTTACTTTACTAGACAACTCAGGTTCATAAGTTTGTTTTAGAATATCTCTTGTATGACATTGTGGTAATTGTCTCCTAGAAGACTCAGGTACTGTATAAGGAGTATCCTCAGCTAATAATTGGTTTGGTATATTATACGGGAGAGACTGCAGCTCTACTTTTGAAGTTTCTGAAGTTTCCTAATTTTTTGGATGTTTATTACCACTTATATCCAAGTTTTGACCACTCGTATTCAAGTCACCTGCATATTCATCAGATATTTCTATCACATCAACTTTTAGTTCCTCGGTATCTGTTATAAGATTGTATTCAAAAGTTTGAATTTCATCAACATACTTTCTCTGAAATTCAGACATAGAGTAATACATCGTATCTTCATAGAATACAACATTTATAGTGATGAAAATGCACCGAGTAGGGGAGTGATAATATCGATACCCTTTTTGATGTAAAGTAAATCCAATAAAAATATATTTCAAGGCTCGAGGCATTAACCTACTCCGTTGATCTTTGGGTAGATAAACATAGGTAATACAACCAAAGACATGAGGAGTTAAGTTGGGAATTGTGGGTGCAACAACAACATCTGTAAGTGCTTGAAATAGTGTATGAAAGTTAAACGGCCTCGATGGAACCCAATTTATGAGATAGGCAGTAGAGAGAAGAGCTTTGCCCCAGTAGTAGGAGGGCATGTGTGCTTTAATGAATGAAGTGCGAATGCCTTCTAATAGGCATCTGTTTTTTCATTCAACAACACTGTTCTACTGTGATGTATCCAGACAACTGGTTTGATAAATAGAGCCATGAGAGTCCAAAAAATATTAGAGTTTAGTACTATGATATTCTTTCCCATTATCACTTCGAAGTACTTGAATCCGAGTATTGTATTATGTATGTACAGTTTTATAAATCTTTTGAAATAACACTGTAACTTCTGATTTGGATTTCATCAAGTATAACCAAGTCATTCAAGTACAATCATCGATAAAGGTAAAAAACTAATAAACACTTCTCAATGTAGGGAATTTGGAAGGCCCTAAACATTAGAGTGAATAATCATAAATGGAGTTGGACTTTTATTTAAACTTAAAAGAAATAAAGCATAATGGCTTTTTGCAAGTGTACAAACATCATATTTAAAACTAAACATATCTAAATCAGTAGTGCGGAGGCTTCAAGTTTGGTAGTGCAAAAGGCTCAGGTTTGGTAGTCTTCTTATGGAAAGTAGTAGATCGCAAGTTCTCACAATGGACTAAAGAATAATACTTTTCCAAACTTAGGAGTGGCTCGCGACGTAAAATTTCTCGCCGAAGTTGATCAAAAATTGTATCCAATCTAGTAGAAAAGATATGGACTCGAGTGCGTTCAATAGACTATCAGTATGCTACAATATCATCAAGATCATGCATAATCACTCTATCACGATGGTCGAGTTCTTGAAATATTTCGTTAACTCTCCCTAATAGGCAAAAAGTGATTTGGTACTTTTGTTTGGCTGAGAATGCTTTCTGATACAGGGAGTAGACTTGCATCTCATCAGTTCCACCATAAAAGGCTTTGGATAAAGCATTCCAAATTTCACGTGTAGTGGGAATATAGAGATAGCGCTTCATAATGTCTAGAGTCATAGACATCAAAAGCCAACATTTTACATTCTAACTTTCAGCATACTATTTCTTATATCCTTTATCCGATATAGAAGGTGAGGTTGTTTTACCTATAATGTAGGAGAGTTTTTCTCGATCAACAATATGCATCTCCATCAATTAGGACCACATATCATAATTTGTTTTAGTGAGTTGAATGCTTGCATTAAAGACACCCTCAGATTGAATAAGAATAGGAACAGATTTGGTACCATTTGATTCACCTTGGTCACTCATCATTTTTTTTTCATTTTTTTATGTTTTTGTTTTTCTTTAGTTTTTAATTTTGTTTTTGTTTTTTTTTGATAAAAACTAATATCTAAATAAATAAATAAATAAATTCCCCCCCTTAATATTCTTCCTTACTTTTCTCGTTTGTCCATTTCATATATATATATATATCCTCACAGGAGTAGTGGTGCGGTTAGGTCTAGGCGTTTGGTGGTGCGGTACGGCACAGTGAGATGGTAAGGTGCAGTGTGGGACTTGGTATGGCACGGGGCTAGGTATGGCATAGGAGTTGGTGCAGGACTCGGTACGAGACGTCAGCATGGTGTGGTATACGACCCGGTGAGGGACATCGGCGTGGTGTGACACAGGACTTGGCACGGGACATCGATGTGGTGTGGTGTAGGACTCAATGAGGGACGTCGGCGTGATACGACCTGCTGTGGCACAGGACTCAGTGAGATGGTCTTGGTAACATAGGCAGGGTCTGAGATGTGTAGGGGTGAAGGTCGTGGGCTAGGTCTGAGATATGCACAGGTGAAGGAGGTTTGCTGAAAGGTTCTGGTTTATTTTTTGTTTTTGGTTTAGGTATTAGAATCGTATTTGCTATGATACTATGAAGAATGGTTTTTTTTTGTATTGATTCTGAAAAACTGATTCAATTTATAGAACTTACTGTTACAAAAAATATACAATCGTAATTATCTTCTAATTAATTACAAATATACAATTGTCATATTTTGTAATTAATTCTAATTAATGTACAAAATAATTCAACACTTCCTACCCCTAACCTTAGTCTATAAATGTCTGTGCCGAAGGTACTTTATACTGCTTGTTCTATTCAGACTTGGGAAACTACACAGGCAAAAATGTCTACGAAGAAAATCTCAACAACATCCTATGCTTTTTCTCATCTAACTTCGAAAACAACATCAGATTTTACAAAGCCTCCTTCGGTGAAGACCTGGAAAGGGTCAACTTCGATCGGTTTATGCAGGAGAGACAGTAACACTAGTTGCATGCTTTTGACCAACTGTCCAAAGTGGAATGAGGCAATCTTATGTGGCGAGTTTTGTATGGTTCTGTATTCCAATAACTTTGTTTTTTCTATCAAGGAGGATGAACCCATTAAGTGTTGGGTTACCTGTATAACCAAATATATGGGCCACATGATTTTATAACAATTATATAATATTATGACTACCTAATTAAATAGAGCCAATTAAGTGATCTAATTTTAGGCTTAGAAAATTACCAATTAAGTATGGACTCTGTAATGTGTGGTTACCGAATACTGGACCAGTAAGGATCGATGGGGTCTCTATTGGCTATAAATATACAAGGACATAACTATTAGGGTTTTGGTCCCTAAGCCAAATAGAATGTATGCTCTTCTCCTCTGCCTTTATCAACAGAGAGAGTTCTTTTTTAGCATACTAGAGTATTCTGGCCGTGGAAGGCCTCTAATTCTCTAGTCTTAATTTAATGCTTCCGCTACAGTGTTCATCGTCTTTGGCTATAGATTCAGGTTTATCTCAATTTCTCAACAAATCTTTTCTTGACAATTTAGCACGATAGATTCTAGGATTGTATTTGGTTTAACAATCCATTATGTATATCTAACAAGTGGTATCAAAGCAGGAAATCATGTTAAATTGCTTAGGATAATTATGCATGTCTCTATTTTGTGATATCTTAACCTATTTAGATTTCTAGAGTTTAGATATAACATGTATGATTGATTAATTTTTCATAATTTTATTGAGATATTGAGTATTTGAGAGTTGAATTCTGAGTTTTGGGTCATAAAGTTTGTAGATTAGGGCAAACAATTATATTAAGTTTGAGTTACATGATTTTAAAATCCGGTAATTAACACTAAGGCTGGAACTTGGCGCTGAGGTACCACATTGGTGGCATTGTGTGTTTCTATTTTGGGTCGAATTGAGTCATTTTCGACTCAATTCAAGGAGTTCTAACCTGAGTCGTTTTCGACTTATGGGTAGAATTGAGTCGTTTTGGACTCATGGCACCACACGGTCTCAGTTTGAGGTAGAATTAAGTTATTTTCTACTCAATTCAAGGAGTTCCAACCTGAAGCTTAACCAATCATTTTGTTTTCTCAACCTAGTTTTAGTATGAATCACACTTTATCCGTTTTAAACGTTATTTGGCTTTGGGAGTTGATAAAAGTGCTTGAAACTCAGTTGACCATCCATTCATATTTGTGCATTGAAATTTTCAGTTTAATATTTCAGGCACTTTGGTTATTATTTTCTTTACACTATGTGTTTAAATATTTTGAAATAGATAAGTTGACATAACATGTTGCCAAAGTAACCTCCTCTATTGTGTAGTTTTATTTATTTTGCAACAATTGAATGATTGTGTATTTATTGTTCATATGAATAATTACCGGCCAAAAAGAAGGTGACTAGTTGGCCGAATTATAAACATACCTATGGTAATAGATATGTAATGATTTTTAAGTTTTCATGTGGATAGTAAATCGGCCTAAAGGAAGATTTACTGTCTGACAGGATTTACTGTCAATATTTGATTACTGCATTGAAGAGTACCACTTACAAATTAATAAGCCAGCTTAAAGGAAGACTTATTGATATTGTTCTGTATCTTGTGACAGAAGCCAATTTTATATGTTTATTAGATGTATGTCATGCTAGTATATCTTCTTTTATATGCTTAGTTTATGATATATTTTTAATATGAGCTACTATTTTCTATTTTTTGTTCTATTTTCAGTTTTTATTTAATATGTATCTACTAATATTAAGTCTAATATTCGTGTTTAATAACACAAACCTTAAGGAATGGAATGAGCACAATGTGCTCAGTTGCATTGGTCTTGGCCTTGTGCTCCAGATAGCACATCCTATTACCTTATAATTTAAAGTTCTTCAGTTGGTAAAGAAAAATATTGAGTAATAAATTCGTTCTAATTGTATAAGTCTCATGGTCATGCAACACTCCATTATAGAAACCATAAGGGGCACTATACCTGAGGAGGTAAATGCTAAGTAGTTCCTTAAAGCAATTACGGATCGTTTTATTGAAAACAAAAAGGTCAAAATGAGTATTATTTTTTTTTGGAATCTCATTTCAACTTAGTGTAAGGATCAAGGGAATATAAGGGAGTATATTATGGAGATGTCTAATCTCGTTTCCAAACTAAAGACAGTGCTCATGCATTCGGACTCTATCTCTCTTCTTGCACAAATTAGTTAGGTAAAGTTTCTGTTTAATACGTATATACCAATACTAAGTCTAATATTTGTGTTTAATAATACAAACCTTAAGAAATGGAATGAGCACAATGTGCTCAGTTGCATTGGTCTTGACCTTGTGCTCTAGATGCATCTTACTGCTCTTACAGTTTAAAGCTCTTCAATTGGTAAAGAAGAATTTTGAGTAGTAAATTCGTTCTAATTGCATAAGTCTCATAGTCATGTAACACTCCATTATAGAAATCATAAGGGGTGCTATACCTGATGAGGTAAACCTTAAGTAGTTCCTTAAAGCAATTACAGGTCGTTTTATTGAAAACGAAAATATCAGAATGAGTACCATTTTTCTGGGACCTTGTTTCAATTCAGTATAAGGATTAAGAGAACATAAGGGAGTACATTATCGAGTGTCTAATCTCGCTTCCAAACTAAAGGCACTTAAGTTAGAGTAGTTGAAAGGCTTGCTCGTGCATTCAGTCTTTATCTCTCTTCTTGCACAAATTAGTTAAGCAAAGTTACAATACCCTTAAGTACAAATGATCTCTTTTGAGATCATTTCTTATAGTATACAAGAAGAAGATAGGTTGAAGCGGGAAAAGATTGAAAGTGCTCACTTAGCATGCACTTCTTAAGATAAGATAAGATAAGGAAAAAGGAATAAGATAAGGAAGAAGTGCAAAAGGAAACAAAATAAAGAATTTGTCTATTTCTTTTACAAAAGGGCTTGATGTATAAGGTTGATTGTCTCAATCATGCCTTTTGGCGTATAAAGAAGGGTATGTTTCTCAATTTTATTTGTCTTAAAGTTAATTTAGTTGTTGTACTCAAATGCACTTAGTGAATAGTTACGGATCCTACTATTCATATAAGTGTGTTCATGTAAGATTATTTGTGAAGTTAGTTACAAATTGATGATGAAAGATTCATCTATTTGGGCAATGGCAACACACCTTCAGTAGAGGTTATATAAGAATATTTAAATTACAATTAGAGACTGGTTAAATTTTAGGTTTGGAAAAGACTTTTTAAAGTATTTTATTTCTAACGTGAACAAATATAGTCATCCTTATTCATTCAGAAATAGCTAAATTTAGTTTCTTTCAAGATTCAAATTTCTTACTACTAGTTCTTTGATTGATAATCTTCATAAATTTAAAATAATTGCCTCGTCAAGTTAATCTTGCATATTGAGAAGTATGGTACAAAAGTACAAATCAATTAAAAGAATTTCTCTATGGTACGACACAAGTTTTCTTTGATATATCTCTTAATGGAAATTAAAATTGTCATATCTAATCATAGGGCATACTATGGTAGGTAAGACGAATAAAGGTTAATAAAGTCTAGAGTCCTTCACTCAGTTCCTAGAAATATACAGAATCGTCTGATAATACGAAATACTGGGGAAACCTAGTATTGTTCTGTGACAATAAAGTAAACTTAAGGAAATGGTAAGAAGTATGATTAATCATTCTTCTTTACCTAAGTCGCTCTCAGAAAGGAACCTAAAAACTACAGTATATATACTAAACAAAGCTTCCATTAAAGATGTAGCTAAAATCCCTGTGCGCTATGGATCGGCAAGAAGCCTAACATTAGGTACTTGTATGTCTGGGGTTGTCCAACTAAGGTTAAGCCATACAGGCCGTATGGAAAGTGATTTTAGCTAATATTTCATTCAATACTTTGGAAAGTTAAGAGGATTCATTTTTATGATACCTCTTATAAATCATTTTTAAAATGGGAAAATATAAATTCCTTGAAGATATTAAGTTTGGGAGAGGGGTGGGAGAAAAGGTTAAGAATATTGTCTTTGAGGAGGAATTCATTTCTCTTTCTTCAGTTACAATTGAAAATGTTCAAGTTTCAGGCTTTTATACCTGACATTATTCAGGATATAAATTCGGATCAAGACAATATATAACAACTTCCAAAAGAGCAAACTCAATAACCTCAAGAGAAAGTGCCATGAAGGAAATCCACTAGGGAAAAGGAGAAGTATAACTTCGGATATTTATGTTGTTAATCTCCAAGAACATGTGTTTGATATGGGAGTAGAAAATGATCTAATTATTTTTACTCAAGCTAAAACAATATCCTCTTATTCATTGCTGTATGTTTAGAGTATGAAATGTTGTAAATGGATATCAAGACAGCTTTGTCGAATGGCTATCTTGAAGAAAATATCTATATGGTACAACTAGAAGGCTTTATAGCTAAAGGCTAAGAACAGAAAGTCTGCAAGCTACTTCGGTCCATTTATAGACTTAAGCAAGCTTCAAGATTATGGAATCTAAGATTTAAGGAGATGATCAAGTCCTATGTTTTCGATCAAAATATTGATGAACCTTATATATACAAGTATATCAAAGACAAGAAAGTGGTATTACTCGTTCTTTATGTAGATGATATTTTGCTCATTGGAAATGACATGGAAACGTTATCTGATGTAAAAAAGTGGCTAGCTGAGCAATTCCAAATGAAAGATTTGGGAGAAGCAAGTTATGTGCTTGGGATCCAGATTATTCAACATCGCAATAATAGACTTTAGGCACTGTCTCAAGCATCTTATATTGATAAGGTACTCATTCGTTTCTCGATGCAAAACTCTAAGAAATGATAGTTATCTTCTCGACCTGGAGTAATCCTTTCCATAGAGTAATGTTCCAAGACATCTTAAGAGGAGGAGGATATGAGATGAGTACTGTATACGTCTGTAGTTAATAACCTTATGTATACCATGTTGTGTATTAGGCCTAATATATGCTTTGTAGTAGGGATAGTTAGTCGTTTTCAATCAAATCAAGGATTAGAACATTGGATAGTAGTTAAGCATATTCTCAAGTATTGTAGAAGAATGAGAAATTATATACTAGTTCATTCAAGTCAGGACTTGATTTCAATTGGTTACACTGATTATGATTTTCAATCAGACAAAGATACTTGAAAGTCGATGTTTAGGTCATTCTTTACTTTTGGTGGTGGAGCTAGTGTCTAGAGAAGTGTTAAATAATCCAACCCTGCAGATTCTACTATGAAAGTAGAATACGTAGTAGCTAAAGAAGCAAATTGGCTCAGAAAGTTCTTTACTAATTTGGAAGTTGTTCCAAATATAGATAAGCCATTGACTTTATACTACGACAATAATAAGCAGTAGCGAATTCAAAAGAACTAAGAAGTCACAAGAGAGGAAAGCATATAGAGAGGAAGTATCCTCTGATTAGAGAGATAGTACATCAAGGAGACGTGACTAGTATGAAGACAACATCCAAAAAGAATATTGCTAATCTTTTTACAAAAATGCTTCTAGCGAAGACTTTGAGAGTCACTTGGAAGGTTTACAATTGAGAGACATGTCTTACCTCCTTTAAGGCAAGTGGGAGATTGTTAGGATTTATGCCATAAAAGCATGTATATTTTGGATATTCACTGAATTAATAAAAGACATTTTTCTTTATACATAATTAGTATGCCTTTAAATACCAGAAAATCCTTAGTTTATTTATGTGACCATAAATTTAGTATATAAGAGTTATATACATAAGGATTAAATTTATGGATAATAAACTAAACATAATCCATAATAAATTATTAAAGTTTGAGACCTTTAATTAAATATTATTAGTACAGTCTATTAACATTGAGAATGCAATAGTCTTGTTCGAATTATTAAAATGTTGACATCACAATGGAAGTACTTTATATAATTCAATTATATAGGACTGGATCAGACATGATTTGAATTTCATATAAATTGCGTTACTATTAAGAGTTCAAATAATGTTATTAGATGATTATATGTAAATTAATCTTAATCCTGAATAGTTATAAATTTATAACATAATGTTCTTTAACATACTTGTTAAAGGTTCATTTCCTAAACTGACCGAAATACTTATATCTTGGGAGTATGATGATATCAGTAACTGGAAATGTAGCTTATAGATATGAAATATATTCTTTCGATTAGGAAGTTAGAAAGATGATTTCCTTATGTATTGATTCAGGACTTGAACAATTTGAGTACTCAATCATTAATAGATTTACAAAATTAATTATTCATATGAGAATCAATGGTACATAAGGATAAAGATGTAATTAGAGAGGTAAACGGAACATGACCTAGCTCCAATTATGAATTGTCAACGGATGATTAAATTACATGTAATGATTAAATCGATGGATTACTCGTTATTTTCTAAGTAAATTAATTCTGTGACTTTAAGGGTGCCATTCCAGATTTTTAGTGGAATAATACTTGAATTAATAATTAGAAAAATTAATTAAAGAGTTTAATTAATTATTATATTTTATTGAAGCTTGAATTACAAGTCTATAGATCTCCAATTCCACCTCTTACAAACACTGTCTTGAATATTATATTATTTCTATTATTACATAATTTGTCTACAATAATTAATAATTGTTATTAATAAATTAATTAATTAATTTTGAATTAATTAATGTAAATTTATGGAGAGATAAGTTTCTTAATTTGTTTAAATTTTTAACTTAAAAATATCTAATTATCAGATAATTAGATAAATAAAACTTGGGAAACTAGCTGAATTTTTCTAATTTAGATATATATATATATATATTACTTGATTAGATTAATTAATGTAAATAAATATATTTAGATTAAAAATTTACGTACGTTTTATAAAAAAAAAATGGTCACATTTTTGTTTAAAATTATTAAATAGTTTAATAAGTATATATATAAGGTGAAATCATAGCAAAACACTACTATGTATTTATTTTCTATAGAGCCTCCATAACCTAGAGAGAAAAAGGAGAAAGTCTTCCTATTTTCCATAGAACAAACTCTTGCAATTTCATGTGTTGAGAATATTGCAAGTACCTAAAGTGTGAGTTTGAAATTATACGTAACGCCTACACTTTCATCTAGTTGTACTTGAGATTTATATTAGAAGATTGTGGTTTAGATGACAAAAAAACTAGAATCTGATGATAGGCAATAAGAGGTATTAGACCTATTCTTTTTTTATGTTTTTATTTGCTATGAATTAATATTATGCACTCATATAGTCAATTGTTTTGAGAAAATTTTTTACTGTTCCTAGACCAATCTTTGCTGCGAAAATCGTTCTAAAACTAATAATTAGTTTAGAACGATTATATGAGTATAAAAATTTAATTATTTGTATGCATGAGTGGGTATAGTATTATTTTTTCATATGTATTTGATGGTGGATAGAAGAGTTACCATATGATGGATGTATAGTTAGCATTTGGTTGTTAATTATATGGTTCCTTATGTTTTAATTTTTTACAATTTATTTTGATTATATCAAAATATATAAATCCTAATTTTGGGTATAGGCTTTGTTGTCTTTTTCTTTATTTTTCATTGTAATGTACAAAAAAGATGATGGAGATAATTTTCGCTTGAAGCCGACCCGATGTCCTAAAGAACCACACAAAAAAAAGTTTCTTTTTAAATATAGTATATATATATATATATTAATATATCATCTTATTAAATAGATTAATAAAAAATAAATAATTAGTATATAATATATATTACATTTTATGTAAACAAAAAAAAGAGGTTATATTTTTGGTATATATATAAAAACATTTTTTATATAATATAATATACATTATATATATATGTATTTCAAGAAATAGGATTTTAGAATATATTTCAAAATTTTGAGTTAAGTTGCTAAAATTTGAAATAATGGGTAAAACTCATGATGATACAATTAAACTGTTAATAGTATCTTGACCATAAAATAGTAGCTAATATATAAAAGAAAATATGAGATATTCTGATGTTTTATTTATTAATTGAGAGTGTCTCAATACAATTAATAATTATGTAATCTATTCTATACGACACCTAATTAGAAAAAATTGAATTACTGTGGAATTAATCATTAAGTTTATGTATTTGCTTACTTGCATCATGCATCACGTTAACTATTTCAAATTTTTTGTGATATTTATTTTCAAATATATTGTATGTTATTTTATTTATTTAATTTCAATAAACAAGTCAATCTCGAATCTCATTATCGCTTCACTTGCAAACGAAAAATTAACTGGAGATAATTTTATCCAGTGAAAAAGTATTATGAATATCGTGCTTGTTAGTGAAGACTAAAAATCACGAAGGAATGTCCTCCACAACCCGCCGCTAATAATACTCGTGCTGCACGAGAAAGCTATGAAAAATAGACTCATGCCAATAATAAAGCTCATTTCTACATATTAACATGTATGACCGACGTGCTTAGAGCTAAGCACAAAAAGATAGAGGTTACTTATGAGATAATAGAGTCCCTCTAGATCATATTCAGGCAACAATTTGATCAATCTTATCATGACACCATTAAAAAGGCTATGAATGTAAATATGAAGAAAGGAACTCCAATGAGAGATCATGTTTTAAACATGATTAATTACTTTAGAAAAGCTGAAGTTCATGGGGCTATGATCGATGACCGCACCTAAGTGAGTATAATTCTGGAATCACTCTCACCTGATTTTCTTTAATTCAATATCAACTATGTTATGAATAAGTTGAATTATATGATGACTCAATTGCTCAAAATACTATAAACCTTCAAATGAATATCAAAAGATAAAGATAAAGATGGCTCAGTAATTATTGCTAAAACAAATGTTACAGAATAAAATTTCTCTACCTCTAACAAAAATAAGAAGAGGAAGAGAAATGATACCTCTAGGTCTAAGTCTAAAAATATCAAGAAGAATAACTCTAAGGACAAAAAGCCTAAGGGAAAATATTTTCACTACAGAGTTGAAAGGCATTGGAAAAAAAAAACCACAACAAGTATCTCTCTGAATTGAAAGAAAGAAAAAAAAATAAATATGATTTACTTGTTTTAGAAGCTTGTTTAATAGAAGCAGATTTATTTGATATATCTTCCTAGATAGTTGATTCAAGAGTCACTAATTATATTTATTCTTCTTTTCATATGCTTAGTTTTCCAAGGGAGCTTGCTGATGAGAAATTCACGATGAGAGTGGGCAACAGAACCAAAGTTTTGATAAAAGTAGTAAGAGTCGTCCGTCTTCGTTTTAGGAATAAATTTTTGTTATTGAATTATATTTATCTTATTCCTTTCATAGAAATTTGATTTCTATTTCAAGAATATTTGAACAAATATTTGGTGTTTCTTTTCTTAATAATGAGATTATTATTTCTAGAAATGGTTTAAAGTAGAATATCTCAAATCTAAAAAGTATAATGTTTCTCATGACGATGATATATATCTTTGGCATCTTAGGTTAGAGCATATCAATCTAGATAGGACAAATAGACTTATAAAGGATGGTCCTTTAAGAGATCTAAAAGTTAGCACTCTACCAGTTTATAAATCTTGTATAAAAGTGAAAATGACTAAGAGACCTTTCTATGTAAAGGGCAAAAAAGCCAACGGACCTCTTGAGCTTGTGCATAGCGATGTATGTGGTCCACTAAATATGCAAGAAAGAGGTGATTAAGGATACTTTTTACATTTATTGATGATTAGTCATGATATAGATATATGAACCTAATGCAAAGAAAATTCGAAATATTTAAAAAGTTCAAAGAATTTACTGCAGAAGCTGAAAAGCAATTAGTAAATCTTTAAAAACTCTTCGACCAGATTGAGGAGGTGAATATTTTGATAATGAATTCAAGGATCACTTGCTGGAGAATGACATCCTATCCCAACTCACTGCACCTGGAACACTACAACATAATGGTATTGTGGAAAGGAGAAACCAAATATTGCTTGATATAGTTAAATCAATAACAAGCTACTCTTCCCTACCTCTCTCATTCTAGGGTTATGCATTACAAACTGTTGTTTACATTTTGAATGTAGTACATTTCTAGTCTATCTAAGAGACACCTTTAGAGTTATGGACTAGGCGTAAACTTAGTTTACGTCACATTTCATATAGGGGTGCCTAGCACATGTACTAAAAGGAAAGACTGGGAAGCTAGAAGTACATATAGAGTTTGTTTATTTGTAAGTTATCTAAAAGGCACAAGAGGAGGTTTGTTATAGTTTGCAGAAGAAATAGGTATTTATATTGACAAATGTCACTCTTCTTGAAAATGACTATATGACAGATTTCAAATGTCGAAGTGAAGTTGTACTAGAGAAATTACTTTCTAATCAGAGTAGACCATAACCAACAACAGTTGTTGAATGATAAAATTATGAGATCACAGTTCCATATCAGAATACCTTGGTAACTTGACATAGTAGGCGGGTTATTAGACCACCTGCTCACTATAGGGAAGTTGAAAAAACACATGTTATTATTTCTAATAGTAGCCAAGATAACCCATTAACATACAGGCATGCAATAGAAGATTCTAATAAGGAAAAATAACAAAAGGCTATGAACCAAGAAAAAGAATCCATGCATTCCAATTCTATCTGGGAACTTGTAGATCCACCTAAAGATATCGTGCCCATTGGATATAAATGGATCTATAAAAGAAAAAGAGATACAGATAGAAAAGTTAAAACATTCAAGGCTAGGTTAGTGGCAAAGAGTTTATTAAAAAAAAAAAAAAAAGAGGTTAGCGGCAAAAGGCTATACCCAAGTAAGAGAGAGTTGATTACAAAGAGACTTTCTCGTCAGTAGCCATGCTTAAATCCATACATATTCTCTTATCCATTGTTACATGTTTAGACTATGAAATATAACAAATGGATATCAAGACAACTTTTTTGAATCGCTATCTTGAAGAAAACATCAATATGGTGCAACCAGAAGGATTTGTAGCTAAAGGCCAAGAGCAGAAAGTCTGCAAGCTACTTAAGTCTATCTATAAACTTAAGCAAACTTCAAGATCATTTAATCTAAGACTTGATGAGACGATCAAGTCTTATGATTTCTATCAAAATATTAATGAACCTTATATATACAAGTACATCAAATACAAGAAAGTGGTCTTCCTAGTTCTTTATGTAGATGATATTTTGCTCATTGTGGATGACGTGGAAACATTATCTGATGTAAAGAAGTGGCTAGCCGAGCAATTTTGAATGAAAGATTTGGGAGAAGGAAGTTATGTACTTGGGATCCAGATTATTCATCATCGCAAGAATAGACTTTTGGCATTGTCTCAAGCATCTTATATTGATAAGGTGCTCATTCGTTTTTCGATGCAAAACTCCAAGAAAGGACAGTTATCTTCATACATGGAGTTATCCTTTCCAAAAAGAAATATCCCAAGATATCTTAAGAGGAAGAAAATATGAGATGAGTACCTTATGTATCTGTAGTTGTCAGCCTTATGTATGCCATGTTGTGTACTAGGCCTGACATATGCTACGCAGTATGGATAGTTAGTTGTTTTCAATCAAATCTAAGATTCGATCATTGGATAGCAGTAAAGTATAATCTCAAGTATCTTAGGAAAACGAGAAATTATATGCTAGTTTATTCAAGTCAAGACTTGGTTCCAATTAGTTACACTAATTTTGATTTTCAATCAAACAAAGATATCCGAAAGTCGATGTTTGGGTCAGTGTTCACTCTTAGTGGTAGAGCTATTGTCTGGAGAAGTGTTAAATAATCTAGCATTGTAGATTCTACTATGGAAGTAAAATACATAGCAACTTGTGAAGCAGGTAAAGAAGTAGATTGGCTCAAAAAATTCTTTACTTATTTGGAAGTTGTTCCAAATATAGATAAGCAATTAACTTTATACTGCGACAATTGTGAAGCAGTCGCAAATTCAAAAGAACCAAAAAGTCATAAGAGAGGAAAGCATATAGAGAGGAAATTTCATCTGATTAGAGAGATAGTACATCAAAAAGACGTGACCGTTATAAAGATAGCATCCGAAAAGAACATTGCTGATCCTTTTACAAAAGCGCTTCCAACGAAGGCTTTCGAGAGTCACTTGGAAAGTTTAGGATTGAGAGACATGTCTCACCTCCTTTAGGATAAATGGGAGATTACTAGGGTTTATATATTTTTGATATTTTCTGAATTAATAAAATGATATTTTTCTATTTGAAGTTGTACATAATTTGTATGTCTTTAAATATCAAAGAATTCCTAGTTTATTTATGTGACCATAAATTTAGTATATAAGTGTTATATACATGAGAATTAAATTTATGGATAATAAATTAAACATAGTCCGTAATAATTAATTAAAGTTTGGGATCTCTAATTTAATATTATTAGTACGGTCTATTAACATTGAGAATATAATAGTCTTATCTAAAATATTGATGTGTTAATATCACAATGGAAATACTTTATATAATTCAATTATATAGGACAGGACCAAACATGATTTGAATCTTCCATAAATTTCGCTAACTTTTGAGAGTTCAAATAATGCAATAGACGATAATATGTAAATCAATCTTAATCCTGACCAGTTATAGACTCTTATTTATAACATTATGTTCTTTAATATACTTGTTAAAGGTTCGTTTTCTAAACTGACCGAAATACTTGTAACTTATAGATATAGAATCCATACCTTCCATTAGGAAGCTAGAAAGATGATTCCCTCATATTTTGATTCAGGACTTGAACAGTTTGAGTGCTCAATTTATAACAGATTTGTAAATTAATTATTCATTAGAGAATAAATGGAACATAAAAATAAAGATATAATTGGAGAGGTGAGCGGAACATGACCTAACTCAAATTATAAATTGTTTATAGAGGATTGAACTACATGTAATAAATTAATCGATGGACTACTCACTATTTTCTGAGTAAATTAATTTTGTAATTTTAAGAGTGCAATTCTAGATTTTTAGTGGAGTAATACTGGAATTAATAAATTAGACTAATTAATTAAAGAGTATAATTAATTATTATAATTTATTTGAGCTTTAATTACAGGTCCATAAGTCCCAATTCTACCTCTTATGAACACTATATTGGATACTATATTATTTCTGTTACTACATAATTTGTCTAAATAAATTATTTTTCTACAATAATTAGTAATTTTTAATTAATTAATTTAAATTTATGGAGAGATAAGTTTCCTAATTTGTTTAAATTTTGAATTTAAAAATGTCTAATAATCAAATAATTAGATAAATAAAAATTCGGAAACTAACTAAATTTTTCTAATTTAGATATATATTGCTTAATTAGATTAATTAATTTAAATATATATATGTATATATAAATTAAAACTTTATGTTTATAAAAAAAAAAACAAACAAACAAACGTATGTTTTATGAAAAAATGTCATGTTTTATGAAAAAAGGTCACGTTTTCGTTTAAAGTTATATATATATATATATATATGTATTAATATTATTAATTTATTTATTTATTAAATATTTTAATCAGTATATATATATTTTTTACGGAGTCTCCGTCATCTAGAGAGAAAAAGAAGAGAGTCTTCCTATTTTCTACAGAACAAACTCTTGTAATCTCATGTGTTGAGAATATTGCAAGTGCCTAAAGTGTGAGTTTGAAATTGTATGCAACGCCGACACATTCATCCAGTTGTGCTTGAGGTTTGGATTAGAAGATCATGGTTTAGAAGACAGAAAAGTTAGGATCCACTGGTAGACTACAAGAGATATTAGATCTATTCTTTTTGTATGTTTCTATTTACTATGAATTAATACTATGCAATCATATAGTCAATTGGTTTAAGAAACTTTTTTATTGTTCCTGAACCAATTTTCCGTTGCGAAAATCATTTCAAAACTAACAAAAATTAATTAGCAATTAACTATTTGGGAATGTATTATATCGAGTGCCATGGGTCGAGTTACCCATTCGGGTATGAGAATGTGGTAATAATTTATGTCGACCAAATCAAATCGTTTTGGTTTTGAGTTGACACATGTTTTACTTGTTTAATGAAAAGAAATTTTGATCGATCTATCATAACACATGAAACAATATAAATGTTACTTTAATTGATTTTTTAATTAAGTGTTGCTTTATGAAAGACAACTAAGTTCATTAGTTTTGTGTTTTTCTTTTTTATTTACAACAAGAATTTTTAAGAAAATATATGTTTAATGAAATGATATATTTAATCATGTGTTTTAATAAACATATTATTTAATTTGATTTGAGTAAATTTCATGTCAACTAATGAAAGATCTGTTTTAGGTATTACTAAATAAATAAATAATTGATTAATTAATAATTAATTAATTATGTTGTAATACGTGTATGAAAGTTGTTGCAACAACGAGTATATATGTTGCAACAAGAACAAGAAAATAAAAAATGAACACAAGATACTTTTACTATGGTTCGGACCTCTCATACTCTACGGGGACACCTAGAGATTAAATAAATTAGTTAAGTATAAAAGTTACGAATACCAATTGACTAATATAATAAAAAAAATCTCTCTCTTTTTAATTGTCACAATGTATTATAACGACTCTATCAATCTTGTTTAGCGTGCTCCCTTCGTCTTGTTGATCTTTCACATATAAACTCCCTTCACTAGTCTGTATCTGCCTCCTCTCGAAGATGAAATGTTCTTCCTCTTGAAGAACAAAAGCACTCAAATAAAGTACCTAGGAAACTTTAAAGCTCTCTAAGTCTCACAATGGCAATAGAAGAAACTCTATGCCTTACATAAAAGCTCTCTCAAATGAAGTGCATATAAATCCCTTGGACTTAGTGAGCTTTTATAGATAAATTTCCAGCCCTAATTTTGTGGTCCTTTAGTGTGAATAGGCTAAAAATAAGAAAGGAATGATTTGCCACAAAATCTGTTGTCATTTCTTATTTAGACAGTCAGAAATCTGTTGCAACAGGTTTCATGAATTGTCCCTGAAAATTATCCAGGTACATTAAGAGAAGTTCTCCACGATTTTGGCTCTGCTTAATCAGCTAAAATTACTCTTATTTACCTACAAAAACTTTCTTAAAAGTAAAGATTGATTTAACAATTAATTAGAGTCAATCAAAATCAAATAAGAAAACTTTCCATAAACAATGAAACATGTTGCAATAGATTTCATTAGAAAATCCTGACTGCTCATGAAACTAATTATATTAATTTAATGAGAATGTAATTTACACCATAATAGATGAAATATTATCCTGATTCTGCTTATACACTTGTCAATAATCATTATTCAAGATTTAAGGTAATAAAGAGTAAGAATCAAGCTAAAAATAGAAACTTAATCAAAGAAAAATAAGATAAAATATCTCAATCAATTAGGCCTAACTTAATCACAAAAATCTATCAGCAATAATCTATATCATCATTCTAAAAATATTAAATAAGAAAATTTAGACCAGAGGATGCAAGAACAAAAAGTTTTCAAAATTCAATTTTTGGCTGCACACTTCTGTTGTAGCAATCGTGTAATTCTGTTGCAATAAGTGTTTTACAATATCAGCAGACTTGTTGTAACAACTTGTTAGTTTCTTCAAAATAACTTGAGTTTATTATTTTTATCAATTATTTGCCAACACAGGTCAACACTGTGGACTTGACAACTAAATGGGAGTATTTTATTATGTCGTGGTTCAAAATTGCCACCCTAAAATAAAACGATTGCCACTGCAACAAAAATATAATAGAGCAATAGCACCTATATCGGCGATAATTTATCGCCATTTTAAGAACACATAAAGTAGTGATAATCAGAAAGGCGCTGCTATATATTCCAGAGGACTTTTCGAGTATTAAAAAAATCCTAAAGTGAGATTACTTTTGTCCCCTCTTTATGTTATGTTTAGTAGAGAGAAAAGAAAGTAAGAAGAGAAAAATTAGAAATGAAAGAAAATGTATAGGATTGAAAGAAAAGTGTCATTCCTCCATTGTTATTTGGTATGTAGGAAAGAAAGAAAATCAATATATTTTAAAATGATTTTTTTGCCATTTTTATTAAAATTTTAGAATTAATGTATAAGGTTGTTTTAGTAAATTCACTTTCATAAATTGATAAAAAAAAAAACATTTCCTTCCTATTTTCTCTATATTTTTTGGAGAAAATATTTGTGTAGAGTCCACCATTTTTTTTCTTTTTTTTCCTTTCTCTTCCATTTTCCCTTCTACCAAATAATCCAAAATTTTAATTTCCTTCCACTTTTCCATCAAACTTTTCCTTCCTCCTCCTTTTCCTTCCTACCAAGCATAGCCTTAGGGTTTTTCAGTTTAAAGTGACAACTTTGTCCGCACTTTAGGTTTTTTAGTTTAAAGTGTCGACTTTTATCCTTGCCTTGGTTTTTTCAGTCAAAGCTACGACTTTTGTTCCAATTTTAGGGTTTTTTAGTTTAAAAATATCTACCCTAAAAAGACAATTATTGTCGCTGCTTTAGACTTTATATTTCATAATAAAAAACTTTAATTGTAAAATTAATTATGAATAGTTAATGAAGTAATATTTTAAATTAATTGTTAACCCTAAAGTGCGACTAGTCACCACTTTGATTTTTTCGTGAAATTCTAGGCGGGCAAATTTTCTATCATATGTAAGCTTAAATAAAACTTTGTTAAAGTTAGCGCTTTAGATCTGCATTTTATTCAACCCATAAACCATTTTTTCTTCCTTTTTTTTTAATCTCATATTTTTTTTCTTTTTCTATGGTCCTTCTCTCTCTTTGATTTCTCTCTCTTAAAATCTCAATCCTCCTCTTACAAACACTCCATCTCCCTCTCACTAAATTCATTTTCACCTCTCTTTAAGGTATATTCTCTATCCTTTTATTCATCTCCCTTTCTCTCTCTTGATTTTTTTTAATTTTTGTTTCTTTTTTTTTTTTGGTCTAGCCACCACTACTACTAACAGCCACCACCGCTATCTACCCTCATCCACCGCTGCCACGCACCTTCATCAATTCGATTAGTTTTGATTTTCTATTTTTGTTTTTTTATTTTTTGATAATTTGTTATGTTAAAAATTAGTTTATAATTTTAAAAAAAGTTAGAATTTATGGTTATTATATATATATATATATTGAATTTTATTATATTGTATTTTTGGTTATTATAAGTACTTAATTACTTATTGTATATACTTATTTTAATTTTGGACAACTCTTAATGTAATGATTTTTTTAATATTAATTAATATCATTTAAATATTTAGTATTTAATTATATTAATTATTAACATCTATATTAATTTAATTAATTTAAAATGTAATTATTTTAATTTCTCACTTTAAAACTAATTAAAAATAAGTTTTTTTTTGAAAAAAAAAACTCTAAAACGACGACAAAAAATCGCTACTATGAAATAATTAAATATGACGATATAAAGTGTCACTGCTATAAAAATTTATACTAACGGATTTAATGCAGGTCACCACATTAGATCTAAAATAGTAATTTGTTACTTGTCGCCGCTCGATTTCCTTTTTGTTGTAGTGTGCTCGATTTCCTTTTTGTTGTAGTATGCTTAAGGTCTGACGATATAAAGTGTCGCTGCTATAGAAATTTATACTAACAGATTTAATGCGGGTCACCACGTTAGATCTAAAATAGTAATTTGTTACTTGTCGCCACTCGATTTCCTTTTTGTTGTAGTGTGCTCGATTTGCTTTTTGTTGTAGTGTGCTTAAGGTTGTTTAGTGCAAATATAGCCTAATAACAAAACCATACAGAAATGTAGCTTTTAATTACAACACATAAATTCTCCATTATTAAATATTATAGATCTTAGATCATTTTACGAAGAAAGCAAATCATTTATTCAAAGGACATAGTTGAATTTTGTACCAAGCATATCAGTAGCATTAATTTCTAATTTTCCGCACATGCAGTGTTTTCGAGAACACTTAATTTCGTGATGTGCGTGTGGTGCCACTATATATTGGTACTTATTGGATGTAGAATCCCTTTTTTTTTTTTTTTTTGTTTTTTGGGTGGAAGTCGTATTGGATGTAAAATCCATTATTGCTAAAAGGACTTTCTTTTTTAATTAAAAGAATGCAAAACATTGTATATAAAAAAAAATAATAAAAAAAGAATACAAAACACGTTGATGTCCCAAGTAGAGTGGAAAAACCAAGTGTATTTTGCGTGTAAGAAAGAAAAAAGGTCTTAACTTTCATATTTTAAAATGATCAGTATTAGAGACGTGTAGTTGCTAACTAAGCTAAATATTTCACTATACGTAATTTTTTATTTCGTGAGTTATAAGAATGTATATAAAAATTATATTTTTATCAGCTAGCTCGTTCCTAATAAGTATATGTTCTATTAGGAATAGGTAATACATGATTATTTAGGTAAATGGGACAGAATGAGTCAATATTCTAATACCCGAATCAGTATTAGTGCAAAGATACTTACACTGAGTAGTAATATACTTAAAGCACATATAAATAAATATGTAATATATCGTTATGAGACCATCTCTAATACATTTATGCTAAACTTAAATTTACCATGATTAGCACACACTTCTTAAATTTTACGCAGTTAAAAATAATGCTACTTTATATTTAAGTATTATTTTTATTTACAAATATATCATTTCTATTATGAAATCTTCTTATTTTATTATCTAATTATTATTCATAAAAACTCCATTGCACTTTTGCTTAGTGTAAATAATGTTATTTGTTTTATGAAATATGTGACTAGCATAATAGTGAATGAGAGCTCTAATTTATAAAAATTAGTGAGGATAAATTTGTAAATAAAATTTAGATAAAGAAAAAAACACAAAAAGGTTTAAAAGTATAACCTTTAACCATATTGTTGTTAGTTTTAAGACGATTTTCGCAGCAGAAGATTAGCCCAAGAACATTCAAAATTTTCTCAAAATAATTGACTATATGAGTGCATAGTATTAATTCATAGCAAATAAGAATAAAGAAAGAGAATAGATCTAATACTTCTTATAGCCTATCAGCAGATCCTACATTTACTGTCTTCTAAGCCACGATCTTCCAATCAAACCTCAAGCACAACTGAATGAACGCGTGGGCGTTGCATATAATTTCTTAAACTCACGCTTTAGGCCCTTGCAATTTTCTCAATATATGAGATTGTAAGAGTTTGTTCTACAGAGAATAGGAAGACTCTTTTTTTTTTTTCTCTCTAGTTTATGAAGGCTCTATAGAAAATAATACGTAGTGTATTTTTCTAGGGTTTCCTTTATATATATATTAAACTATTAAATAAATCAATTAATTAATTTATATATATAATGTTTAGAAGAAAACGTTGGTTTATTTATTTATATATATATATATATATTTAATTAATATATATCTGAATAAGAAAAATTCAGTCACTTTCCTAATTTCTATTTATCTAATTATCTGATAATTAGATATTTTTAAATTCAAAATTTAAACAAATTAGGAAACTTATCTCTCAATAAATTTAAACTAATTAATTCAAAATTAATTAATAACAATTATTAGTTATATATAGATAAATTATTTATTTAGATAAAGTGTGCAGTAACAGAAATAATATAATATCCAGTATAGTGTTTGTAAGAGATGGAATTGGGGACCTATGGACCTATAATTCAAGCTCCAATATATGATGACAATTAATTAAATTCTTTAATCAATTTGTCTAATTTATTGATTCTAATATTACTCCACTAAAAATCTAGAATTGCACTCTTGAATTTACAAAATTAATTAACTCAAAAAACGGTAAGCAGTTCATCGATTTAATTATTACATGTAGTTCAATCATTTATAGACAATTTATAATTAGAGCTAGGTCATATTCCGTTTACCTCTCCAATCACATCTTTATTATTGTATACTATTGATTCTCTAATGAATAATTAATTTATAAATCTTGTATAAATTGAGTACTCAAATTGTTCAAGTTCTTAATCAATACACAAGGGAATCATCTTTCTAGCTTCCTAATGGAAGGTATGGATTCTATATCTATAAAATATATTTTCAGCTACTCATCTCATCATACTCCCAAAATATAAATATTTCGATCTGTTTAAAAAACAAACCTTTAACAAGTATGTCAAAAAACATAATGTTATAAATAGGAATCTATAACTACTCAACAGTTAACGGAATTTATGTGAGATTCAAATCATGTATGATCTAGTCCTATATAATCAAATTATATAAAGTACTTCCATTGTTACGTTAATATATTAATAGTCTGGATAAGACTATTACATTCTCAATATAAATGGACTATACTAATAATATTTAATTAAAGATCTCATACTTTAATTACTTATTACAAACTACGTTTAGTTTATTATCCATAAATTTAATAATTATGTACATAACACTTATATACTAAATTTATGGTCACATAAATAAAATAGGGATTTTCTGATCTTTAAAGACATACAAATTATGCACAAATTCAAATAAAAAAATGTCATTTTATTAATTCAGTAAATATCTGAAATATACATATTTTTAGGGTATAAACCCTAATAATTGTGAAATATATACACATTTTATATTTCCAAATAATGATAATATTGTAAATTTCAACAATGCCATAATCATAATATCGTAAATTCAAAGATATGCTAATAACAACATTGTAAATTTAAATACATGATATTGTAATTTTACAAATATGATAAAATTTGACATATGTTATTCTTTGGATTATATTTAACATATGTTAACAATTACGTTAAATATAGCATACCATTAGAGACATATTTTTTCAAACTTTTATAGAATTATTTATAGGTACTTGTCTATCTGTGCGCAGAATATCTAAAACCGTCCCATTGGGTACCCACCTACTCATACGGGGAGTGAACCCATACTTCCTTCTTTTACGGGGATATGGGACGTGTACAAGTATAGATTTTTCTCACACATATAGGGATAAACGGGTGGAATAATCATGCCCGCTCAATTGCCATCATCCTTAAAATATGCAATAGTTATCAATTGGAAAAACAGTCAAAAACTAAAAAGAAAAGGTTCACTCATACATTATAAGAAAAAGAAAATGTCTCTCATAATTTGACCAATTTTATTTTCCAAAATTTTAGAAATACCTAACATTATTAACACTATAGATGTAGTCCAAAAAATTATTCCCTTAAATAATAATAAGGAAAAATTAAACAAAAAGAAAACAAAAAAAAAAGTCAAATGTAAAATATTAAAGAAACCATACCCGTTCACTTGTCATCATCCTTAAAATGTACAGTAATTATCAACTGGGAACATAGTCAAATAGCAAAAAAAAAAAAAAAAAAAAAGTCACCCATACATTATAAGAAAAATAAAATGCAACTCATAATTTGACCAACTTTATTTTCCAAAATTTTAGAAATACCCAACATTAATAACATTGTAGATATATTCCAAAACATTAGTCCGCTAAATAATAATAAGGCAAAATTAACCAAAAAGAAAAGAAGAAAAAACAATTACTTTGATTGTTTTATGCCATTTCATTATTTATTTGTTTTAGTTTGAGGAGAATAAGTTTTTAATTAGGTAAAGAAGTATATTTCGTGTTTTTTTAAATTGTACTAACTCATTATATAGTGAAAACATTTGAAAAAAAGAAATTTATGTGAATGACTAATATTTTAAATTTAATTCAGTAGATGTCACTTTTTAATTATAGTTAAATGTCTAATTATATATATTTTTATACCTAGTAGAAATATTTATCTACTAATTTCAGTTAATGTATTGAAATATACTAAGTATATAAATTTTTATGCTTAGTATAAAATATTTTACACTTGGTATATAAACATATATATCAAATATTTTGATATAAGATTTGAAAAATGGATGTCAAATTGGGCTCAAAATTCAGTGATTTTACTATAAGTCCCTTAGAAAAATTAAAACTCGTGTATGGCAAAGAGTAAAAACTAATGAAACGTTTAATTAATTGTTGGCTCAAAAGAAAACAAAAAGAAAAAAGAAAAAGAAACGTCAATAGCATGTGACATGACAGAATCAATTATTAGTAGAGATGTCAATGTGGACTAGGTTTTGTGGGTCGAACCATATTTCGAAGAAAAAGTACACATTACTGGCCTAGCTCAAGCCCATATTTTGTAGGCTTGGGCTAGCCCATTACATATAGTAGGAGCCGCACTAAGCCTTAGTCGTAGGCCCACATGCTCAGCCCGGCACGACCCACATTTCTATCGGCCCACATTTAGTCATTCTATATTTAATTTTAAATATATTTCTTAATTAAAATTTAAAAGATCTTAGTTAAATATTTTCATTTATATACTTTTAATATTATTTATTTACTAATTTTTGTCTATTTTCAATTTGTTCAAATTTTAAAAGAATATGAATGAGTTTTAGGCTCATATTTAATATTTTAAAACAAAGAGTAACAACGAAATTAAGTCACAATGTGGCCTATATTCGACCCGCATAGGTACAAATCACTCAAACATGGCCCACTTATATCTACATAAAATATTGGTTGAGCCTGTGGACTGTGTCAGGCCCTCCTTAATAAGAATATGGATTAGATTGACCCGACTTATATTTTAGGCGAGTCAGACCTAAATACAATACAAAGTCCATCTAGACTTATCAAATGTGGGTCAAGTTAGGCTCAGCAATCCCAATACCCGCTACCTCTAGTATGCCCGAGCTTTCGAAAACTTTCCATGTGTCGTAAAATAAATGGCCAAGCTAAAATATCGTATTATTTAATTCAAGTCTTATCCCAATGTCCACGAGGCCTCATGACATACATGTAGAGGTGGCAAAATGGGCGGGCTGGCCCGCCCATCATGGGCTTTAAGGGGTGATCGGGCCGGACCAGGCCGGCCCGGTCTAAATAAAATATGGCCCAGCCCAGGCTCGTTAGCCTGCTGGGCTTTTTGACGGGCCGAAACCGGGCCGGCCCGTACTCGGCCTGTTTTTTTTCTATTATTTGATTTTTTTTAACAACTTTTTTAATCTGTTAAATTTAAACTTTTTATTTGAATTTTCATTTAAAAAAGTTGATAACATAAACTACATATGTTTTCTATTGTTAAAAAATTACTAATAATTAAATAAGATATTAAGAAAAATAATGAAACAAATAAATTTGAAATATTGAAATTTGATTTTATTGATGATCATTTATTACAATTCAAATTATTACTTGAAAAAACTAGTATATCATTAATTATGACTTTATGAGTTTATGACTCATCATCATCATTCATGTACAAGTTATTGAAATTTTCGGCCAATTCTTCATTACAAATACGAATAGTGTCTTGATTTCGCTTTGCCGCTTTTTCTCAATCTTTAACACATATTAACACCTCAACCATTTCAGGAGCCAACAAAGTCTTCCGCTCATCTACTATCATCTTAGTCGTACTAAAAGCAGACTCTGAAGAAATCGTGGACACCGAAATTGTTAAAACATCACAGGCTAATTGTGAAAGCACCGGGAATCTTGGTTGATGCTTATGCCACTATTCCAAAACTTTGAAGTTCTCATCATTGGAGTCGATGTCAGAGTCTAGCTCAATATATTGAGCAAGATCAGAGGATTGTTGTGGATTTATTGGTAGTAGTAGTTGACTTGAACTTGATGATGTTGATGATGAACCACGACCACACCCTTGAGGACGAGAACCTACCATGCTCTAAAAAGACTTATTTTTTGACTGTTCTTCAGTTTCTTATGGAGGAATATGTTATTGTTGATTACTGCCAAACTTAGCCTCATATATACTATACACTTCAAAAAATTTGTCACGAGTATTTGTATATTCAGTAGTATAGTCTATCTCAAAACACGTAGAAATGTAGCTAATTAAATTAGAAAGACTATTTAATTTACCCCTAGGATCTAAAATAAAAGCAAATGAATATAATAAAGGAATTGGAAACCAATATTTCAAAAATACTTCTTGCATACGTGTTATAATTGATTCAAATATAGGGTCACATCTTGCCTTACAAAACATTTCAGCAATAAAAAAAATATGACGTAAAATAATTGGAGAAGTAGGATAATAAATAACAGATAATGCAACAGTAGCTTCATGAAAAACGTCTAAAAATTGTACAAATTTTTCACAAATAAACCAATCTTCATCTTTCAATACTAATGAACCTATTTTTGAATTGTAAAATATAGTAATTGGAATTTTATATGATAATGCATTTTTCAACATTAAATAAGTGGAATTCCACCTTACAGACATGTCAACTTGGAATTTTCTTGGTTTTAATCTTTGAGCTATACAATATCTTTTAAATTCAGCAATGCGTGGATTAGAAGCATGAATATAAGCAATAGCAGAACGAATATTTTCAATATATATACTTATAACATTCATACCTGATTTGACGATAAGGTTGATGATGTGACATGCACAACGTTGATGCAGTAAGAATCCTCCAGTGTATGAACTTACCAAATTGCTAAGTAATTTTATGGCCTTTGTATTTGCGGTAGCATTATCTAAAGTGATAGAGATAATGCGATTCGCTATGCCATATTCTTCAACAACATTTAAAATTCTATCTCTAATAATTTCAGCAGTATGTTTATTATCAACAACTCGAAAATCAATTATTCTTTTTTGCATTATCCATCTAGAATCTAAATAATGTGCAACTACACTTAAATAATCTTATTTAAAATTAGCACCCCAAATATCAGATGTCAATGCAATACAAAAGTTTAATGAAGTTAATTCAGATATTAAATCTTTACGTATATTTTCATAAACTTTAATCAAATCACTCTTAGTGGTATTTCTAAAAACTCTTTTAAAGTTTAGATAATAAGATCTTCTAATATGATCTTCATAGCTATTGCAATCACCAAAACCTAATGGTAAATCTTTTATAGCAATTAAACGTGCTAGAGATTCCCTAGTTACTAAAGGATCATAGTTCCAAGAATTTACCGAACCATCCTTGTTGAGTTGAAGAGTTGATTGAGTAGGTTCCTTATCTTTTTTGTGTTTTTTGACACATGCATCACTATGTCTATTCAAATGAGCGGTCCCACTAGATGGTTTAGCAGTTAATAATTTCTTACAATATTTACATCTTGCCATTTTTGTCTTCTTACCATCAGCCTGATCTTTGAATTCTGGATCGAAATGGTCCCATACATTGGAAGTTATCCTTGCACGTTTGGAGGTCGTGCTTGCACTCGGCGAACAACTATCTTGAAATTATAAACAACTTCTACTAGCATTTGGATTAGTTTGTATTTCGGGGACTTGGTCACCCTCTTCAGCTATGCGAATTTGGTCGTCATCCAATTCCAAATCAATAGGGATATTTTTTGATATATCCATATCCTATATTAAAAATATAGATATTAAAATTATACACAACTATAAATAAATCGAAATTATAAATATAGATATTCTACCAACTTAATTGTAAACAACAACAAATTGCAAATAAATTGAAATTTAAAATATAATATTCTAATAAACTTCTACTAACTTAATTGTAAACTACTACAAATTAATTAAAAATTTAAAATATAATATTCTAATAAACTTCTACTAACTTAATTGTAAATTACTACAAATTAATTGAAATTAAAAATTTAATATTGTAACAAACTTTCTAGTTTCTACTAAATTTATTGTAAATAACTATAAATTACAAATTAATTGAAAATATATTTAATAAATTTTCTACTACTAACTTAATTGTAAACTACTAAAAATTAAAAATTCATTGAAATTTAAAATATAATATTCTAATAAATTTTTTACAAACTACAAACTAATGAATTACTATCTTAATTGTAAAAAATTACAATTGAATTAAAATTAAAAACAAAGTCTTATAAAACTACTAAGTTACTAACTACTTAACTAATAACTACAAACTACTAACTATTATACTAGTAATAATAGTAAACAACTAAATATACTACAAATTAAATAAATTAAAAAGATAATTATGATAAATAAATTAAATCGTACATTCAATTAAACTTTATGAGTTGTGGAGTGTTTGGACTTTGGAGACTATAAAATATAATTCCTAATAATTAGTAAATAGTAGTTAGATAAGAGAGAAAAAAAATAAAATTGAGAATATAATTAGAGATTTAGAGAGATTGAATGAGAAAATAAGAGAGTATTTGAAAATTGTAAGTGTGAAAAAAAAGTGGAGAGTATAGGGTATTTATAGTGTGAGAAAATATTTTTTTTAATAAAAAAAAATAGTTTAAACTAAAAAAAAATGAATCTGGGCCCAAAAAAAACGGGTCGAGCTGGGCCGGCCTACATGGTCGGGCCAGGCCGGGCCGCGAAACCCAGGCCCAGCCCTGCCCTACCCCTAGGGCCGGGCTTGGCCCGGGCCCTAAAAGTACCGGGCCAGCCCGCGGGCCACTCTAACGGGCCGCGGGCCAGCCCGGTACTTTTAGGGCCCGGGCCAAGCCTGGCCCTAAAGGTAGGGTCGGGCTGGGCTTGGGTTTCGCGACCCGGCCCGAATTACCAGGATTACATACATGATGGGCACATAAGCCCATTTATCACCAACCATCACTGAGGAGTAACATAACAAAAAATAATAGCCACCTCATCAAAAGCCCAGTCCCAAATACCAATTTACAAGTGGGACCCACTAGGTTTAACATTCGACGGGGGCATGGCGACTGAGATAAAATCAATTAAGTAACATTGTTTTCTTCCTACTGATATCTTTATCACACGATCATGGCCGTACATGTGGAACTCAAGAATCTGAACGACCAATTTACTTTGCACACCTACTCATTCCGCACGCGCCCAACCCTCCAGACTCGGAAAAAATTAGGCACGTACTTTATTTGTTTAGAAAATAAGCCTTTTTTTTTCCTTGTACTAAAATTAGACCCATTGACCATTGTCCTTTTATTATTATTATTATTATTATTATTATTTTGAAATTCTAAACGCTATATTTTGTTTTGGTAAAAAAACCAGACTTTATTGTAATGTAATGTAATAATGCATGAGAATTTATTGCAAACCTTCTAACTTGGATAAAAAGTAGACCTTAAGATTTGTTTTAGCTTTTTTTAAACCTTTTTATGAAGTAGAGCTATAGATTTTAAGGGGATTATTAAAAATGGATAACTTATAAAATATTTACAAAAATAAGACTTTTCTTGTCATGTCATTTAATGAGCATTTTAGAGTTCCAAAATTACCCCTGACTTGATAAAATATCAAAGATGACAAAGACGGCGCTGGGAAGACGATCAACCGTATTCGACTGGGGTCGAAATTGTTAGCTTACGGTCAAACACAGGTTGAAAATTTCGATTGGTGGCTTTGATCCTAATCGAATTGTTCGACTACGGTCGAACGTTAGTTTGACCTCAGTCGAAAATTTTGGACTGGGGTCAAACTTTTCTTATTACCAGTTGAAAAACAATCAAAAGAATCAGTAGAGGTGGCCGAAAAAGTTTGACCACAGTCGAAATTTTTCAACCCTAGTCAAGTAGAGGGGCTGCCGCCGTAGGTTTTGGGATCGAGACCGATGATGGTAGCTAAAATAATTTGAAGCTTGTTGAAGATATATGGTATTCAAATAATTTTACATGTGTGACATGGCAATAAGGATTAGTTTTGAAAATATTAATGAGTGAGTCTCATTTTTTATAACAAAGATTTAGTAGACCCCCTAAGTATAAATTCTTTTTTTTAAGGAAAATACTTTTAATTATGCTGAAAGAAAAATTCGCTATAGCGTAAAGTAGCTGAGTATTTAGTAAACTATAATTTTAAAATACCGTGATTTGTAAAAGTTTTATCAAAGTGTTTAATAAACTGTTTGGCTGAATTGTTGTGCAACTATAAAATGATCAAAATAAATATCATTATATAATTATGCATATTTATAGAAAGAGATTATTAGTATTTTTTATAATTATGCATATTTTGTACATACTAAATATATTAATTTTTTTAAAAAAATTGATACAAAATAAATTAATTAAATTAGTTACTCAATTAAATTTATTTAATTTTATTTTAATTTATTTTATTTTCATCTGAATTTAAAATTTCAATAAAGAATTAATTTGGCTACTTCAAAATAACTAGTATGAAGAGTATTTTAGTCAATTATGATTTAAATATATTAATACTTTTCTTTAAAAAATGATATGAAAATAAACTCAATTAATTTTTTTTATTTTAATTTACTTTATTTTCATCTGAATTTAAAATTTTAATAAAAAATTAATTTGACAACTTCAAAATAACTATGAAGAGTATTTTAGTCAATTATAATTTAAATATACTAATACATTAAAAAAATGATATGAAAATAAACTCAATTAAATATTTGATATTTTTGCTTTTAATGAAGAGATTTTAGCTATTATGATTTATTTATTAATAGATAGTACAAATTTCTGTATAATCTAAAAGTCAAAGTTGTCTTATGCTGTAATTTTGTCAAAAATTATTCAATAATTTTTTTTTTTTTTTTTGGAGTTTCGGAAAACAAATGATCAAAAAGCTTGTTCTGATACCATCTAAAGAATACATACACGAGATGATACAAAGACTTTCTTATATATTCATATTAACATAGGGATACAATATATATACATGTACAGAAATCAATTAGGAATCAATCCTATATATTGGCACAAAAGCCGTGATTCACTTTTAGTGGGATTTTATTTACACTACCTAAGAAAAGTAAATATACAAAAAATATTTTCTGAATTGTTTAATTCTTCCTCTATGATTCTCTTTCTCGTTTGAATCAGTCTTATTCTCTATCTTCTTCGACTTTTCTACCTAACTTCCTCCATGTCCCTCTGTATTTTTGTCGCTATGCTATTTTCTACTCTAATCCTGCATCAGAACTTTTGGATCAAATATTTGTAACTTGTGTTCCATTTAAAATTCATTTTTCGAGATTCTTTCAAAATTTTACTGATTCTCTAGAAATTGTAACAAATTTTTTAACCAAAAAATATGTAAGTACGTTTTTTTTTTTTTTTTTTTTAAATTGGAAAATATGAGTGCATTAATCAGCAATATAAGAAAGGCACCAAAGCAGAGGGTGTCTTACAGACCGGTGGTTCTTTGGTCCCTCGTGTCGAAAAAGTCAAGCTATAATTTGCTCTTTTAAGCTAGCTAAGACATCAAACTACGTTCCTCAAGGGCCCTAATCCTATGCACTCAAGTGAGAAAATGTGGTTCTCATCAATTTCCTTTTTACTTCCACTAGTGATCTTTAGGTCATGAATATGCAAGTTGTTGACGTAGTAGTTAGTATTAAAAGCAGTTCTATTTGACCCGAGTTCTTTTTTAATCAGAGCAACACGACACTCTGGTATTTTTGTCACAACGCCCGTTTGAAACGAAACACCGTGGGACCTGCAGTAAAGCATTTGCTGCACCATCCGATGCAGTATCACGCCTGATTGTTCAGACTTCTTTTAAATGCTGAATCAAATACGGTTGCTAGACTCTTGACTTTGTTACCGTATTACTAGGGGTTAATCATTGTTATATTCCAAACCATTAGCTTACTGGGCAAAATGAATAAGGCTTACTTTACTCCTTTGTGAAAATGAGTCCCTCCATCGTACTTTTCTTCCTTATCCTCAATTTCATGATACACCTTCCCACTCCTAACCTTGCTCAGTCCATAGATAACTGTAACGAAGGCGCTTCATACTGCTGGAATTGTTCAGACTTGGGAGAATACGCAGCCAAAAATGTCTACGAAGAAAATCTCGACAATATCCTACGCTCTTTCTCATCTAAATTCGAAAACGACATCGGATTTTACAAAGCCTCCTTCGGCGAAAACCCAGAAAAGGTCAACGCGATCGGGCTATGCAGGGGAGATAGCAACTTCAGCAGTTGCCAGAGTTGCTTAAGTAACACTAGCCACATGCTTTTGACCAACTGTCCAAAGCGGAAGGAGGCAATATTATGGGGCGAGTTTTGTATGGTTCGGTACTCCAACAGCTCTATTTTTTCAATCAGGGAAGATGAACCCATTAAAGAGTTGAAAAGCCCAAACAATGCCTCGGATGTGCAACAGTTCAACGAGGCGTTAAACCGTTTGCTTAATGACATAATCAGTAAAGCTGCTTCAGACGTTAGAAAGTACCGAACGGGGAGCGCTACAGTCCCAAACTCTCAAACAATACATGCACTTGTTCAATGCACACCTGATTTGACCCAAACGCAATGTAGTGGTTGCTTACAAGACTCCGTTTCAAAGATCCCGGATTGCTGCGCCGGACGGAATGGAGGCAGAGTACTTAAACCCAGCTGTAGTATCCGATACGAGTCAGGATCAGCTTTCTTTAATCCTTCTCCGGTTTCGGTTTCGGTTTCGCCTGTTTCGCCTATTACATCTAAAGGTACAACTTTTTTTTTTATCCGATTTTTTTCCCATAGCTTCAAGTTGTTGATTCATGTCTGATATATTTTTCGTTCAATGAATTAACAGTAAGATCAATTTTGTACCTTGCTTTTGGCAGCAAATATAAAAACCATAGTTGCTGTTGTTGTTCCGAGTGCTGTAGTTGTGATACTTATTATTGGTTTATACATTTTCTTGAAGTTGAGAAGGAAGACAAGTAAGTTCCATTTGACTCTTCTTATTTTATTATTATGTTTTAAGGAAAGATTTGTTTTGTTGCTTCATGCAGTAACAGAGGAATTCTCAACTAGTGAAAAAGTTGCCCAACAATACATAGAGGAAAACTTTTTTTCTAAAATATTCTTTCATTTGGGAAAAGGAAAACAGAAAGAATAAAAGGGCAAAGCGGTTTTCTCTCTTTTTTTCCTTTAATATTTTAAATCAGAGCAGAGTTCTTAAAGATGGTTTTGCAACCTCTTTTCTTGGTATACATGAAATTAAGTCTTATTTTTTTGATGCTAAAGAAGCAGGGTACATTAAAGGAACCGTAGGGAAGTTTCCAGCAGAGGAATATGGGTCTGAGCTTCAAATTTTTGACTTCAACAGCGTTTCAGTTGCTACGGATGACTTCAGCATACAAAACAAACTTGGCCAAGGAGGCTATGGTCCTGTCTATAAGGTTAAACGAATACAAATAACATAGAATTAATGGCTTAGAACAACCTAGAGGGTAAAATATGTAGTGACTGACAAAATCAAAGACTGAATTTATTTGCAGGGAAAACTTCCAGATGGGACAGATATAGCAGTTAAAAGACTCTCTATTGGCTCAGGACAAGGCTTGGAAGAGTTTACGAACGAGATGAGAACGATCTCCAAACTCCAGCACAAAAATCTTATTAAGCTTATTGGCTGCTGCGTTGAGAAGGAAGAGAAATTATTGATCTACGAGTTCATGCCTAACAAAAGCTTGGATCATTTTATCTTTGGTTGGTTTTCCACTAAGCAATACTGCGTACTTCGTCATTCTTAATTATTTTGTGCATTTCCCTTCCCTACGAATTGAATATTCGTTTTGTTCTATTGAGATATCAATTCGGTGAGTGAATTTAGTTCTGTGTTTCTTTTTAATTCATTTACAAGTTTTACCTAGGCCAGTGCATAAGGAAATCTGATCTCATCCTAAAATGCATGAGAAGTAGATTAAGCATATAGCAACATCATTGACGAATCTTCTGTTGGTGCACTTATTAGATCAAGGAAGATGAGCAGAGTTGGACTGGGCCACACGCTTCAATGTTATAAAAGGAGTTGCTAAAGGTCTTCAATATCTCCATCACGATTCACGTGTAAAAATAATACATCGAGATATGAAAGCCAGCAATATTCTTTTGGACGAGAATATGAACCCCAAAATATCAGACTTCGGATTAGCACGCATTTATCAAGCGACTAATGATCTTGTGGAAACTCGTAAGAAGGCCGGAACAAAGTATGCAACTCTTTTTCTTCTAACATTTTCAGCGTATGATAGTATTTTTTTTTTATTACAAATTAATGAAATGATAAATATTCGAGTCAAGTAGTAATTATATTGATCATTATCTCTTCCAATAATATAATATGCAGAGGATATATGTCTCCAGAGTATCTAAGAGAAGGACAGTGCTCCGAGAAATCGGACGTCTTTAGTTTTGGTGTATTGATATTAGAGATAGTTAGTGGCAAGAGGAACTTCATCTTCCATGACTCTGACCAATACACAAGCCTTATTGCTTATGTGAGCTTCTCGTATAATTTCCCCTCTTAATTTGATTTTCATATAATTTTTATTGAGCCGCTCTATATTTGAAACTCAACCTGATAGATGATGATAATTTATATACACACACTAACACACACATATATACATATATATGCTTATATATACCAGGCATGGCATATGTGGAGTGAAAATAAGGGACTAGACATGGTGGACAATGAATTGGACGGTTCATATTCTTCGACAGAAGCAGCGAGATGCATACATATGGGACTTCTATGCGTACAGTACCACGCCAAAGATAGGCCAACCATGCCAGACGTAGTTTTCATGCTAAGCAACGAAACAGATCGTCCCCAACCAAAACCGCCCCTTTTAACTTCTCAACACTTGCCAGATCAGCTACAAGATGAGAATAAATGCTCCGCCAATAGAGTCACCTTGACAACCCTTGGAGGTCGATAATCTAAGCTACAATTTGAACACTTTGGCCATGTTTTGGTTGCAGTACTATTGTATTGTATTATTAAGCGCATTGTGTGGTATTGTATTATTGTATGGTATAGCATTGCATTTGCATTGTATTTGTATTAAATAATATGGTTTTTGGCATGATTCGCCCTATGTTATTCATGATTCGCAAAATGGTCTCTTAGTTATTATTTTTGGCAATTTAGTTCCGAAGTTTTAAAAATTTTGGCAATTAAATTTTTTTCTAAAATGATTGTTAAAATATTGGAAAATATTGGAGAGAATTGAGAGTCACGAACAAAGTTTTGAAGGTCAAAATAATATTTTATTGACACTAGTTAGAATTGAAAGGAAGATAACTAAAAATTAATAACATAAAATAAAATTTCAAAAAAAAAAATTTCAAAAATTTAAAATATCTCTTAAAATTACTTTCTATTACCCTTTTAAGCTAATTAGTGTTAGTGAAATACTGGTTTATTTCACTTAAAGATGTTCAATTTCATAAAAACTTTAATATCAACAAACTTAAAGGATTTAATTGTTTTTTAAACGTTAAGAATCTAATTGCCAAAAAAATAATTCAATGACTATTTTGTCAATATGTCAATAACATAGGGGCCAAATGCGCCAAAAATCCTAAATAATATAATGTTTGAATTTGCAATGTACTATGACATATGTTTAAATTATTTTATATTCGAAATATAACGAGTAGAGACAAAATAATAAGAGAAAATGAGAGAGAATTAAGAAAGAATAAAAATAGAAAATGAGGAGAAAATAACGACAGATAAAATGGCGAGAAAAAATATCATAAAGGAAAATTAACAACACAATACAATCGAAAATCTTGAATTGATGTTAATGAATTATAACAATTTTAGGACTTGGTTCATTCAAATCATATATTAAGTAATGGGACAAACAATTTTTACAACAATACAACAACATTGCTTGCATTCATGGGTCCAGAGAACAAATCAAAGTGCAATTGGAAACACAACAAAATCTGAAACAATAACAATTTGAATTCTAGAATTCCCTTCTTATTACTGCCAGATGTTAATTCCACATTAAGATTGTTACATTTATAAGTGCAGTAGACTATAATAGTCCCAAATATTAGGATTTGCGATTGCATCTAAAATGAGAAAGATTTTATTAGGTAGTACGCTCAACAATTTCCTCGAAATGAAGCATCAAACCCTTTCCAAGCGGTGATATCTTTTGAGAAAAGTTATATATGTGATAAACCTCTTTGAATAATTCTTATCTCTAAACAATTTTGAAACTTTATTGTCCTACTCAACAAAAAGAATGTCACTCATAAATTACAATTTCGATTTTTTTTTTAGATTAATTATCATTTTTTTCCCTTCCCTTTTCCTTCATTTATTAAATTTTGAGCAGCACCATATCTGGACAATATTTCTGTCGACGAGTATCGTTAATGGCGTGATATCTCTTAAATTCGTTAGCATCTTAGCATTTAATTTTAGGAAAAAAATAATTAAAGATAATAATCACTAATGCATGATTTTTTTCCCTCTTTTAATACTATCGACTCATAAGTCGGCACTATTCAAGTTAGAAACTTACCCCATTTTTATCCTGTCGACTCATAAGTCGACACTATTCAAGTTATAAACTTAAAACACATTTGTGTAATAACTTCTGCTACAAATTGAACTAACTGTTAAGAGTGTTGTCTTGTCTTAACTGTGTCAACCATTCCTGGGCACGGGCAAGATAAGTTTTTTGTTTCGGTTTTTGTTTTTTTTTTTTTCAGTTTTCGAAGTTTTTCTAACATTTTACTGAAATTCTCTACAAATTGCAACGAAGATTTTTTTTTAATCAAAAAATATTTAAGCGCAATTTTTTTTTTTTTTGCTTGGAAAATATAAATGGTTTAATTAGCAATATAAGAAAGGCCACCACAGCAGAGGAGGGTGTTTCCCTGACTGATTAAAAACATCAAGTCGTGGTCACAAGAGGCCAATTATCCAGAGAGTTTACCGAAACATTCAATATGTACAGTGCCATCTCAAGGGTAGGCTGCTAAAGCAGCCGCTTAGTCCCCTTAATTATAATTCTCCTTAATAAGTCATTTAATATTCAGGCCTAATTTTTAGACAATTTAAGAATTAGTACTATTACAGTAGGAATTTAATCAACTTTAGGCCTAATTTGTAGATAATATTGAAACAATTAACGTATAAGTATTTAATGCTATTAACAGGGGCGAAGCCAGAAAATTCTTCTAATGGGGGTATAATTTAATTAAAACTAAAAAAACTTTTGCTAAGAAAATAATACTGAAAATTATTTTATACATAAAAGGTATTGTGCTCTTCCAATATTACAATTGTCACCTATGAAATTGCATTGCTTGAAAACTTTTTATAATAACTTCGTTATCAATCTTATCAATAGATTTGGAGAATCTAAATTTTCTTTTGAAATAAGTTTTCATTATTCTCCTTTCTTAAAAATCAACACAGGAAAAAAAAAAAAGCTATTCAAATAAGCAATTCACAAAAAAATTCTTTACTTTTAATTATTTAATTTATAATACTTAAATCTCTAATTCTATCAAATTGTAACTCTGATAAAAGAAATTGAACTTTTACTATTAGCTCTTCCTGTTGAGTTTTGTAATTGTAAATTGTTAATTTGTACTCGTAAAGCAACAAAGTAATGAGTTATTTTGAATCTGCAACTTTGAGTTTAAGCATCTTCTACAAGTCATGAATAGTCCCTCCTCTACCCTCCCCCCCTTTTTTTTAATTGACCCTTAAGTATCTTATTTTCTTTTTCTTCAAAAATAAATTTTGTTAGTTAAACTGTGACAATCTGTACCCAAAAAAAAAAAGAATTGTTTATATTTTCTAAACAATATGAGGATAAATAAAAAAAGCTAATTAGCCCTTACCTGTAGATATTTATTAAGGGTCAATTTGGTAATTCAATTAGAGACAGTTTAAGAAATTTTAAGAATTTAATAATCTGCTCAGTTTTATACGTACACTTTATGAGAAAGGCAGAGAGGTAGCCATATAATTTCAAGGAAGAAAGAGAAGCAAGATGAGGATTTAATTCATTTGAATTTTAAGGTAATTAACTGTAATCTATTGAGTCTACATGCATTAATTAGATTTTTGAGGATTGAAATTGTATGTCTAAGGTAAGGGTTTTAATTTGCCATAATTTATGAACTATTAGAATGAATCTGATATAAGATAAAACTTATTGATATTATGATTTAAACAAGACAAATTTTGAATGATTTGATTAGGTAAATAAAAAATTACGAATTTTTAAGTTTTGGGCTAAGATGTAAAAATGTAATAGAGGTTCTAACTAGCTTTTCAGGGATATTACTGATCTGATTAGGTTGTGTTTTAGTATGGTTAGAAAGTGTATCAAATTAACTTTCCAGCATAATTTATTAAAAATAGATTTATAAATAGAGAGTTATAGCGAATTAAAATGAGTACTACAAATCTGGAAAAATATAAAACTTTGAATATTTTTAGAAAAACGTAGCAGCAATTTTTAGGGCTTTATAGGACTTAAATATCGAACTTATAACTGCATTTTTAGCACTATTAAGATCCTCATGACTTATAGAACAGCTCCCCTAAATTTAGTGATTTTTGGAGTATATTAGAATTATTATAAATTGTGAGAAATTAATATTATTGGGAATAACTATAAAGTTAATTATAGAAGATGCATGGACAACAAGTAGTCAATATTTTTAGTATAATTAGAGTATGATTTTATTATTGTGATACTTATATATGATTTATGTGATAGTAGGTATTTGAGAGGTTATTGATTATTTTAGTTAAATAGGCAAAGTGAATGAGGTAAGTAACCTTTGATCTTTTCTAGTAGTTTTCCTCGTCCAAAAACTAAATATTTTATTGTTTTATTATTTCTATTATAATAATATTTATAAGTATTTTCTTTCAAATATGATTTCAAGTAAAAATATATTTTGGTAATAAGACTATTTATTAAAAGAAATCTATTTTATTGAAATAATATAATTTTTGTGAAAAGTAGTATGATTTTATATTTTATACTAAATTATGGATCAAGTATATGAACTACTATTGAAAGTAATTATAAGAAAAATTATATTGGAATGACTATAATATTATAATGAGGTGAAAATAAAATTATTTATGATTTGTTATTGTAAATAAATATTTTGAAACTCTCGTCAATGACTATGCACATAGACCCATTCACAGGGGTTATATATGGACAATACTGATTTAGTTAAAAGGTTAAATGTAGTATATTTGTACCCGACTACAAAGATTCGGACCCAATTATAGGGGTTATTTGTGACGTATTCAGACCCGCCTACATGGGTTATTTATGACAGATTCAAACTTAGTCATAGAGGTTAAATGTGGCCATAGTCATCAAAAATTGAGGAGAAGCATAATTGAAATTATTATTAACTAAAAAATGATTTGAAAAGACAGATTTAGAAACTTATTACTTCTTTTTATCAAATTATTTACTGAACAACTTGATTTAAATATTTTCAACGTATTGAAATCTGAAACCAAATTTGTTCTGAAAAATATTTGTTAATAATTTTGGTTTATATATGTTTGATCTAGCTAGTTAAGGTTACAAGTTATTTGGCTTCTAACTCACTTTTTTATTTTTCTATCTCAGGTTTTAAAGATTGTCAGTTAACAAGTTTACAAATGGAGCTTATTTAGTAGTAATTTGGGTATATAGTTCAAAGAGAGAAATTCCTTCATCTTGATTGAGAAAATATAAAGATTTAGAAGGTTGATCATCTTGAATTTATTAGATTATAGTTTCTTTTGTATAGTATTTATTTTGAATATTTGAAGACTTTATAAGAGTTGTTGAATTTTTTATTATATATTAGTATTTATTAGAAATCAAATATTCTTAATTACATTGGTTTATAAAAAGATATTTTGCATGCCTATGAAATTTCGCCTTATGGGTATAAAGCACGCGTCCTCAGTATAAGGCGTGACATAAACTCACAAGTCTAGTCTTTCCTAAGGCCTAAAAAGAGTCAACGTAGTTTTGGCCTAATATAATTTAGGCCATTAAGATTTGATATTTTGACCCGTGATACTTATTATATAAACAGCTGTGTAACTTTTTAAGTAAGGGCACAATTTCTTTTTAAAAAAGTACAAATAAATTTTTTCCAGCATGTACATTTGGTTGAAAGAATCCTTAAGGCTTTCTTTGAAACCCACATTTTGAAGGAAAATATTTTTCTCAAAAGTTTATAAAGCTTTTTTTTTGACACTTTTGATTATACTAATTAATTTGTCAAAGTTTTATTGTTATCAACTTACTATCATTCTCTTAATTCCATTATTATCATTCATTTAATGCCATTAACGTCTTCCTCTTTCAGTCTCTTACTGAACCAGTGACCTTGCAATTTGTGGTTCTTTTCTGCACATTTTTTGGTTCTTCCACTCTAACCATTAGTTTTTTTTTTTTGGAAGGGACTTCCTCATAATTACCCTATATATGTATATATAATTTTCAGGTTTGATGATTTCCGTTTTTTTTTTTTTTCATTTATATAGAAGAGCTTTCCGTGAGATTGCAATTTTTTCCCCTATGGAAAAACTAATTGTACGATGCAGTTCCATAGTTTTTCATCACAAGCCTTATTTTACATATTTTGTCGCTTAATCACCATCCTCTCTCACAATCATTTTATTTATTTGTAATATATGCATATACTCATCTCAAAATACCAATCTACCTAATAATTTCATCATATCTCTCTCTTTAAAAGTTTTGAGATATATTTTGTTTCTCAAATATAAGTTATTATGCGAATTTCATTATTTAAATACAGTGAATATAGTTTAATAGTTTATTATCAAATTCTGAGATATTGTGGAGGAATATAGCTATCAAGAGGATCAGATTAGCCTATTTGCACGGCGGCACGACAAGACTCACTAAAATGTGGGGCGTACAAGGCATGGACCAGTTATGCAAGCCGAGCTGGGCTCATAAATTAAGCATGATAGCTTGAACACGACATGATGCGCCTATAGATATGGCACAACACGACACGACGCGACACACTAGTACATACGCACAATATATTAGCACGTTATATATATATATATATATGTGTATTATTCTATATAAGTTTCTAATAGACAAGTGTCAATCTAATTGAGAGACACTTAGTCTATAGTTAATTATGATATGCAAATATTTTATAAGTATTTTTTAGTTCTTCTTTAGTAATAAAAAGTATTATATTTAATTTAGTATTTTAGTATTTTTTTTTGGTATATATTTTAATGATTTGAAAAAAATACATTAATATAATCTTCCAATCAAATGGACTGGCATGTCTGGGCTGAAACTACACAGCACGTAAAGTATGGGCTAATTTCAGCACGTAAAGTATGGGCTAAGGGAGCATGTCGGGCCAATAATTTTGAAATTTGGGCACCATATAACTAAAATATAAGTCATGCTTGGCACAACACGAAAGCAAGTTTTACAGCTCTATGGGGTAATTTATGTGTTAAAAAATCAAATTTGAGTTAACTTTTTACCCGTTTTTATCATAAATTGCTTTAACTTTTTACCCGTTTTTATCATAATTTGCTATTGTCGAAAATATCACTTTATAGACATTATATTGAAATTACATCTAACATAATCAAAAATGTCATTTTTATCAAAATATTATCAAAAGTATTACTTATCGAAATGTATCAAAAATACCACTTTTATAGAAATTCTATCAAAAATATCAACATCAAAATTACATAAAAAATCATTGAAAATACCAATTTTAGCAAAATTTATTGAGAATACCTATTTCATCAAAAACCAGCAAAATCATAAAAAAAAAAATCAAAAAGTATCGCAAGTTTTTTTTTAACTCACAAAAGTTATCTTAAAATGATTTTTTAACACATAAGTTATCTTATAATATCTCAAAATTTGGTAATGAGCTCTTTTAAACAATACCCGTTACTTTTGAACTTAGTTTTCAAAAGGTTTTTGAAGATTTGAACAAATTTAAGGGAAAAGAATAAGAAGAGAAGAGAAAAGAAGAAGAGGAGGTTTCTCAAAATTTATGCTAATTTTAAAAGGGTACTTTTGTTAATAGACATTTTTTAGAGGTTTTTATTTTTTTTTTGGAGCATATGTATAAACTTTTCGAGGTTATCATGTATATTTAACCAACTTTCTCTTAAGCAATATGGCTCTGATATTGTTTTCTCACCCCGCTCCAAGGAGAGGAAGTGACTCTGTCTAGGGTTGGAATAGAGAAATTTGGGTGAATATACATAATAACATATAAAACTTGAGGCACATGTGCTCCAAACAAAGCCTCTGAAAATTGACTAAACTACCCTTAAAAAGATATGCCCTATTGGTCTCTCCTCTCTCCATCGTTGATCTCTTTTATAGATGAAAATACCCTTAACCACATCTCTCTTACAGACCTCTCTGTTCTCAGTCTCTCTCTCTCTCTCTCTCTCTCTCTCTCACACACGCACACACACACACGCTAGCTCATCTTTATGTTACTCGCATTATATCGCCTCTCTGCTGGGATGAATATCAAAACCCAGAAATTTCTGTTACTGCCAAATTTTTCCATGAGTTCCAATGATCTTTCGATGGTATTTCAGTGAGTGGTCAATGACAATATGTCATTTTTCGATTTATATTCAATGGTATTGGTCTTCGATGGTTCTCGATGGAATTTGATGACACCTCAATGGATTTTCAACGGAGCTTTAACAACATTTTTTCGGCTATTTAACAATATTTTGACGGTTCTTCGATGCCATTTCGATAGCTTCCCAATGGTTTTGCTTTTCAGCGTCAAGAATGGTGATATTTTGATGGAATTTCGATGGTTATGTTTCGATTGACAGCGTTTGAATGGAGTTTCGACAATACTCAGAAGGCATCGTTGTCAAAGCTGGAGGCATGTTAATCTCTCTGTCTCTCTCTCAGACCACTATACTACAAATTTTTACAAAATTAAGCTGGTTTTGGTTAGATTACTCTGTTGTATGTTACAAATAAACATATTGATCAATTTCAAATTTTTGAATTCGAAAACCCAACCAAGGTTTCGTTTTAAATTGCTTAGAATCGTTTCAACGACGATTTTTTTTTCCTAATAAATATTATTGGAAAAAGAAATTTCTTTTTGCACGTTATAGTTTATGCTTCTGGATCATGGTATGTAAAGGTCCTAGTGTGTTTTCATAAGGGTTAGTTGCTAAGATAAGTGGGATTAGTATCTAATTTTTTGTAATTGAATTCATGGACAATGCAAGTAGTTTTTGCAAATTGAAAGGTGATGGGTCGTATTCAGATTGATGCTAGTCTCACTAGGTGATGGGTCTTATTTAGATTGCCTACGTCTTTAAGGTTTTTTTTTAAAAAAAAAAAAATATATTTGGGATAGAATCTATTGTCTTAAAGATTAGTGCTTTTTAATGGGTGCTTTTCTGGGTTAGATCAGATTTACATATTTTACTTGAGACAAAATTAAAATTATTTTGCATTTTAATTTTGTTAGTATCAAGTGATACAAAGTATTTATTCCGATTTGGACAGTTATAAGTTTTCTATCTTCATACATATGGTAGTTTCCAATATCTTCGAACTGACTTAGAATAGGCCCTGGATTTGAGATCCGGGTACTGGTTCCGGAGAAATAGGTATGAGGCGAGCAGAAAATCTCTGATGAGCATTTAGTGAATCAAGTAAGACCACGTTTATATGATATTTTAGAGTTTTGCTGGTCGTTCACCTTTCATCAATATCATTTTGGGTTTCAAACCAAAGACAAGGGGTTTGCTTTCTCGTGTAATATTTGAGTTTTTACGTTATATGAGGTGAAGAAGGACCTATGTATTTTATTGTGCTTTGGGTTGAAATTCACCTATAATTTTTCCTTAATTCTGTGACACGTACGTTAAAATAGGAAGTGAAGTGTCAAGGTAATCTTAGAGAAAATAAAGAACTAACATTATTAAAGCAGCATTAATATTTATTGACTGTTATTTATGGTGTGCTCAAGTGTACAAAAGGGATTTAACGTTAATATGGTAAGCTCTCACGTTAATGTAACTGCTAGGTAGTTTGATACTATATTAAGTGCCATTATTACATATATGGACAAAGAAGTCCATATATACCAGCGATGGACCTTAGCCACGAGGTAAAAATTTACTAGCATAAGTTTTTTAATTAGATAAATGCTAATTAGATTGTATATTTGTATGGTTATAACCTCATCGTGTGTACCTGATTGTGTTCTTATTGCTATATGTCCACCAGTTTAAATTTTTTCTTTATAATAGCTTTTGGTTCTTAATGTTTGTACGTAAATATATATATGTATTCAAATATATATATATATATATAGTTTAAATTTTTCCTTTATAATAGCTTTTGGTTTATAATAGCTTTTGGTTCTTAATGTTGTTGTACGTAAATATATATATGTATATATATATATATATGTGAATACACGTAAACGTATATAAATGTAAACGTATATAAATATATACATATGAACAGATAGAGATCGTAACAACCTGATTTTTTTTTTAAAACCGATATTTACGTATGTTCATATGAAAATTCATGATAATTTTTTTTTTATTTCTATAATCTTCTCAAGATAATTAACAAATTAATGAAGAAATTTAGACAAATCATTGAAGAAAACATTATATATTTTTTTATCTGAGATTTAAATAATGTACAACTAAAAAGACTTCCAAGTGAGGAGGAGGGGTTACAAGTGGACCTCTTAAATCTCAAGTTCTCCCTAGACGGGTTTAAGTCTTTTTGACAAAGCTCGTTTAGTTTTACATTTATTTAAATCAAAATATAAGATGCTAAAAAATATTTATTTAAGAATGTTTAATTATTGAAAATATGCTTCAAAGTAGTATATGATATTTTGTAAATGGATATTTACATAAAATTGATCATATTGTATATAGCGAAATAATTACCTAATCTTAAAGGCATAATTAATCTTAAAATTAATATTTCATATTTAAATATATCGACTCGATATTAACTTAAGAAAATATAAGACTTAATCTTATATATTTAAGTAAACCATTTTGTTTAAAGTGAAGAAAACATTTACGATTTTTTTTTTTTTTTGTGGAGGTATCCTAAAGTACGTGTCTCATATTCAACTCCACCTCAATTCTGGTCAACTCATCACTCAAAACAAATGTTGTTTACCTTTGATACCTACAACATGGATATTTACATTACGTGAGCTTTCGCTCAGTAAGTATAATTTAACTCACAAAACATTTCATATGAATAGCATTTTATGAAAGTTCAATTTTTGCATCTTTATATTAGCTTTGAACCTATTTTTTATGAAGTAATCTTTTGTCACATATATTATCTTAAAATCTTTTATCTTTCTTATGAGCCCTTGCGTACGTACCGAGTGCGCACTTACCGACTGGAATCAGGAAAGCGACCCTACTGAAATACCAACAGTCATAAACTTAATATTTTTTCCTCGGGAATCTTCACCTAATGGAGGTCGGTCTTATGTTCCCTTAGGAATCCTCACCGAGCGGAGGTTAGTACGATACCTTTATATTCATATCTTTTATTTAGTCTCCTCTTTAACATAAATGGTTGTATCATATTTCAGACCAAATCTTATATTTCATATTATTGATACTCCATTTAATTGAAGTATATATATCAAGTTATGAATAATATTATAAAGTAAACTTACATCATCTTATTATCATAGGAGATATGTATTTTTATATGCACATATACAAGCAAAACAAACACATCTTGCATAGGCAAAATATCACATTTAATCATCTCAGATACTTTTATTTTAAATAGAATATACTTCTAAAACTATCCATGTTGTAGGTGATATTGTACTTACCTTAAGTTTTTAGAAAATGTTCTTCGTGCTTGTAGTGAAATACCACACACTTAAACTAATTGCAACCACGTGTCTCTTCTTTATCCTTTTTATATATTATTCATGCATCAAAATTCATTTTATATGTTAACATATGCTATTATTAGTCATGTGAAACCTATTTTATGTGTTTGAAAACATCCACAACATAAATCTTAAAATAATGTTTCATATTAAAATTGTAGAATTTTAGTGCGTAATACATACTTAAAGAATTATACATTATAATACATAATACTATTCATTCTAAAAATTTACTTGAATCCATCGGAAATAAAAAGAAATCAAAGGATTAAGATTTAGATTTTAGAAACAATACTTATCACTATTTTCTTTCTAATTTAGAATTTATAGCAAAATTGTTAAAGCTATGACTAGACAAAAATCATTGAATTTTTGGAAATATTTTATAAATCAAACAAACTCAAAATCTTAAAAGCACATCATTAACATCTTATAACTTATGTAAAATATTTGGAAATTCTAAGATATAACATTTTATAGCACTTTAATCACTTGTAATTACACTTTATAATTTATTTCAGCATTTTGAAATATTGAAATATTGTGTATCTGAAAATTATACTTAATTTTATAGACATAAAAAAATTATGAAACTTTCTAGAAATGATCTTAACATATATATGAACCTGTATTTAAATTTCAACCAAAAATAAAAATATTTGCCCTTTGAAATCGTAGAACTAATTATATAAAATCTATTTTATAGCTTTTTTTAACTAACGACTAACTTGTATTAAATGATTTTTATAAAATTATAGGAGTAGGATATAAAAGTAAAACTTTCCAAAAATTAAGTACACATATAGAAATAATTTATAAAATAATTTTAGACCTTAATAATATTTCTAACTCTATTTATCATAGATTAATTTTGAACCTAAGTACAATAAAATATACAAATCTTGAAAGATTAAGAGTTCTAAGAATTACCTTTTTTTTCTTGAAACTTGAAGAACTCTAAGAGGAATCTCTTGAAATTATAATGGATGAATAGAAACTTTGAGAGAGAGATGGAAGCAAACAATTAAAGGAACTTGATTGTGTTTACAAAAGAATGCCTTATTTATAGGCTAATTATGTACATAAAATATAATTAAAATTTAATTCAAAAAATATTAATAATAATCACTATTTACCTAATTTTTTTTAAATTTGTTATCTTTTCATTATGCAATTAAATTAATTTTATTAACCTAACTGTACATCATCTACTTAAAAAAAATAATGCATTATCTTTTTATATTTACATTTTATATCCATAAAATCTACATAATAGATATACCATTCAAATAATTAATGTATGATTACATATCTTACCTAATTTTTTTTTTGGTTTCTAATGTAATTAATAAATTTCTTTTAATTTAATGGTGATAATGTATAGATAAAATATGTTAATAGTCTTTTACATCATTTTCTATTCTTATAAGTGAATTGATAAATGTATATGCATATTATTAAAATATGTTAATGGCTACACCATTAATTCCTCTTTTACTATATATATTACTTGTGACTATTTAACTTATTACTTAGGCTTAAAATACTTATTTCAACTTGGATTCTCCTATTATCTATTGGGGAAAGACAATAATATTGGGCTAAAAGATTAAAACTCAATGATAATTACAAATAAGAATACTAACAATTTCAAATTTGAACTTTCCTATTACTTATTGGGTCAAGATAAATAATTATTGAACTCAAACAATTTATGACCCAATAGTAAACATAATTAACTAAGTCTATTTCTTATTAACAATAATAATCATATATGTTGTAAAATAATTTATATTTGAAATTAGGCACATAGTTCAACTTGGTTTTCTTATGTGTATCTCACTGCAACATATTCATAAAATTTATTAGTGTATAATTATTCAATTTCTTTGATCAAATAAATTAGATATACGTAATAAAATTTTAGACAAAAAAATGAATCATAATAAATTCATTTTTCAAGTAAATACACTAATATTAAAAGATCATGATAATTAATAATTATTAAACTAATTTTATAAGTCTAGAGTTTTCTCAGGATTTACAGAGATAATGTGTAACTGCATACAATGCATGTGAAGAGATGAATGATATCTTCATATTTATGTCCAATGGTATATAAGGTAGTTTGGTAACAATGTGAAGATTTGGAGAAGAGATTGGTGAACCTAAGCCTATAAATAGAGGCTTAATTCTCTTTATTTCTTCGTCCCAAAATATGTAGGAGCATGCCAAATATTTCCCTCCTCTTGGGAAATTCATGTTATATTCTTTGTGTGTATTTTTTTTTTTTTCAAGATTAAAGAAGTGAGAGTTCTCTTGTCTTCTTGTGTAAGAGAGATTGATATTCAAAGAGATAAAAAATGTGTGAGTGAGAAAATACTTATGTAATACTTCGGTATATTTAGGAGACTTGTGAGCGAATGTTTGTAAATACTTGTAAGAAGTTTTCTCCCTATAATAAAAGATCTGTAATAGCTCTGGATATAGCTAAAAGTTGGAGAACTATATAAATTTCGTATGTCTTATTGATTTCCGTATTTATTTCTCTGTTTTTCTTGACATTTCTTTGAAGTAGCATCTTGGGCATAGTAAATCTAACTAATTAGATTCCTAACACTTCAATTTTTGTTTTATTTAAACATCGTTTCATCGGACGAGGAAGTGTGAGAAATGAAAGCTCGCTCACCTTTCCCCTCCGCCATTTTGAATTTTTTATGTCTTTGAGGGAGTTAGACTTTTATAATTTTCTTGCAAGAGCATATTTTAAATTGAATCTTACCAAATTGAGTTCTATCCAACCATCCAAATCCAATTACAATTACAATTGTCTATTATTGCAGTTTTTTTTAGTGAACATTTTCAGTACTAGATTGTCGTCCTCCCTCCTAAATTTGGTTAAAAGATTAAAATGACCATAAACATATTAAGTACGAGATTATAAATATCTCACGCAATAATTCACTACAAAATTAACTAAATATGTCACGTTTCATTATTTTGGAATTATCTTCTTTCATTTAAAGAAAAAAAAGTCATAGATAGATGGAACGTCTTCTTCTTCTTCTTCTTCTTCTTCTTCTTCTTCTTCTTTCTTTTTCTTTTTTTTCTTCAATATAATTTTCTTTGGAAGCTCTCTCTTTCTCAATTAGGGGTTATAACTTAATCAAGTGAGAGCTCGTTCTTGACGTTAAAGTTATTATTCGCCCTTGCAAAATGATATCTATGAGCATCTTCATTGAAAAAATTGATATTGAGCATATATAATAACATAGGGAAAAAAATTTGGAAAGATGACGAGGAGAGAGAGAGATGATACAACATAGTTGCGGATACATCTGAGCAGTTTGTCAGAATCAGCTAGTGCAATACTAGTCTAATATGCCAGTTAAGAACTATATATAACTCCCACCTTCAACTAATAACTACCAAACTACAACCTTACAGAGGATAAACACAAATATTTGCATGAGCTTTTTATACCCTGAAGCACAAGGTTGTACCTCCAACCCCACTTTGTACTAGAATGGAAAAGACCGATAAAATGTAAACACCTATAGAATCCTCTCAGCCAAAAAATTCATAAACTGTCTCTTCTCACCAGTTATTTTTATGTCAAAATCCACATGGAAACTGTCAATGACCTGCTTTTGCAAGGGTCCAGACCGATACTCCATGTAACAATTTGACAAAACCAAGGAAAGCTTAGCTTTCCATCTGTGTGCCTGATCCAATCGTGAAGAACAGCATGGACATGGATGGCTGGGCTTAGGCCAGGTTTCTGTAAGATCATTTATGAAAATGATTCATTTTAAGGCCTTTAACTTAACAAAGTTTTGTGGTTTCTTCTTCAATGTTCCTCGACATAATTATATTGTGAAAAGGCGAGGTGAAACGCAAGGAAAAATAACGACAGTAAATAAAAATTTTTAGAACAAAAGTCAGCTTAACAAGTAGGATTATGCGTAGCACACACATACCAAATCCAGCTCATGAATGACGTAGCTATGTTTCCTTCTTTTTCGAATAGTTCACAAGCACATCGAGCATGTTGCTCCCATCGATCAAGAGCCTCAAACTGATGGATGCTTAGTGTAGCCGCATAGAACTCTTCAAAATCCATCCTTCTGTATTGTAGCACATTGAACTTCCATGGACAGACAGATTTGAGACAAGATATACTAATTTAACAAATCTCTACACCAGTAGCATATCGTCAAAGCACCTACCCATGCTAGAGCATCAGGAACATGTTAATCCTTCATGGCGTCAATTTCATGTCTCACTGAGGCCTGAAAAATTTAAGAAAATTTAGAAACATGGATAAAACCAAATTCCTGTTAAAAACAAGAACACTATTGTGGAGGAAACCAACTGCTTTAATGTTTTTTAAGCTAATTGTGCCATTTTTGTTTAGTTCTAATAAAGCAAACTGCTCCGTCATATAATGGAGCTTATCCATAGTCGAAGTTTTGGACAGAGCCTTTACAGAAAACAAAAAATGTTAAAAGATATAAAACAGAGGAAAGACGAGAAACTTGTACTAAATATTCTAACATGTAAATGCATCATATATGTGGGGCCCATTCCTGAACCTTGTACAACGAGAAGGGCCACAGGGATCGCACGTGATCTCGCCATCGGCCTTTAGGTCTTCCGAACGTAGTGGTTAGAAGCCCCAGGGTCTCCATAACTGATCTCAGACGGTCCAGCCAGTCAGACCCCAACCACGACAGCTGGCGGTCTGAGGTCCCGAGGGTCTGCTCTCTAGGAACAGCGACCCTTACCTCAGCAGTTGTAGGGGTCAGAAGCCCCAAGGGTCTTCAGACTTGGCACAATTGAAAGCAGCCCCCCGGCTCCAGACCCGGACAGAGCATTTAATGCGTTTCTGGGTAGGTGCGTGCGCAGGGACAGGCCGACCTGACAGAACGGCGATTTGCCCAAATCTTGCTCCTGACAGATTGAAGCCGTAGGAGGCGACGAAAATCAGGCCACGGTAGCACAGAAGAGGTCACAGAAATCTCGGCCCGTCACGGTTAGAAAAGATCTTGAGGTGAAAGGTACTCATTATTTTTTTCTTAAAAGAGAGAACCATGTTTTTCACTATCGGAGGACTACATATATTGAAGCCATGCGTTCCCGAGAGGGGCATAAAAAAAGGAAACAAACAGATAGATATTGATATTGATATTTTTCTCCTTGCTACCAAACACAAAGAAAGACACTGACTTAAGCATCGGAGAGTCTTT